>PVKH010039674.1:0-11160 GCA_004027955.1 Chaetophractus vellerosus | reverse complement strand
CTCATAGCCTAGCAGGCAGCATGAGCCTCATGTCAATTTTCCCCAGCCTCCTCCCTTTCCTGGACCGCAGGCACCGGGCTCCCTGGCCAGTACCTGGCTCCCTGGCCAGCACTCACCGGGATTGTCTCCGACCCTGCTTCCAGGTGCTTGATTCCAATGCAGGGCACAGATGAGGGAAGAAAAGAATGTGGCTTGCTGCAGGCCCTGACGTTCATGGAGACAGGTGGCCTCTCATCTTGCAAGATCAAGCTTGTGTTCCCTCAGTTATCTGTTGAAGACAATTTGCCATGGGTCTCTGTAGGTCTTGTGATTGCTTTTGTTCTGGGCTATCTTTTCAAGGATTTTTGAATAGCAAAAGGCTTTGGAAGATAAAGATTTTGTCTCCCTCCGGGGCAGGGGGCAGTTTGTTTGCTGTCCCCTGGGCAAAGATGGGGCAGGTCTGCTAACTGCCCCTTTATAAGATTGGGGGTTTCTTAAGCTTAGGATTCCTCGGCTGTGACATAAACCTGTTTTGGGTGCAGCATCCACTTGGGTCCACTTCCAAATCACCCTGTGGGATTTGGGGGTCAAGGAGAGTTGGTGAGAATATGGGGCTCATGCTGCCTGCTGTGTCCTGGGTCATTAATAAAATGACTCCAGCTTCCCCAGTGTAGCCCTGGAAACCAACGTGTCTTGAGTTTGGCTCTCTGGACCCTTTGCAGTTTGAGAATGGCACGCCTTCCATCACAAAAGCCCCTTCACAGGGATTGACAGGCTCACTCTACCTTCCTGCCTTGCCTCCCCAGGTCCCCAGGACGCAGAGAGGAGCTAGGTCATTGAGTGTGGCTCTTCTCAGCTGCTTCCTGAGTCTGACCAGGGTGAAGGGGATGGGGTGGTATAAGTACTATTTTGAAAGTTCAGTGGAGGTCAGTGCTTCCGAGTGAGAGGAAGCTTTCTCTCCAGAAGTTGGAATGGAATCTGGAACCACATACCTCAGGAGCCCTGCTTTTGCATCTCCTAACGTGCAATCTAGAGTCCTTTTTTAGCCTGTTCCGGATTTGAGGCTCCACACTGTACTTTAATTCTCCCTGCATTTTGTTTTCTCCCCTTCCCTTATCTTCCTGCCCCCGGGCCTATGTCTGTCTCATCCTCACCGACCCTGAAGTAGCCTGGTGACTGAGTCAGCTGCCCTGGGAGGGATTCCTGACCCGATTCCCACCCCACAAACCTCCCAGCCTCCCAGCCCTGGCTTGACTAATTGATCTGGGGGCCTTGCCAAAAAACCTCTCCTGGGGGCCTGTGAACACGGGCCGGCCTGGGGCTGGCTGGGCTCAGCTGTTCCGAGTCCAGTTATAAAAGGAACAGCAGTGCCCCGGGGCAGGGGGACCCGGGTTGCCACTCTCAGCTGTGGGGTGAGCCTATGTGTATCAAGATCAAGCCTCATTCAGTGCCCAAGGCTGACTCTGGAGGCCGGTGTCTCTTCTCACCCTCCGTCGGGGGGTGCAGGGGCCACTTCTACCGTGAACATAGGACTCAATCAGCGCCCGGCAGTCTCCTGAGAGCTGTCCGCATGTGCAGCCCAGTTCTCAACGCCGTCGGGAGCCGTGCACTCCAAGGAACAATTATGAAGCTGACAAGTGAGGGAAACCACATACTGAGGAATGTGGAGAGAGCATGGATTTCCGAGTCTCAGGAACTGACTCTGAGTCCCAGTTTGGCCACTTACTAGCTGTGTGACTTTGGGCTGGTTACTTAACTTCTCTGGACCTCAGTGTGAGACTTGTCTGTAAAACGAGATCAATACCTACTCCACAGGGCTTACATGAGTTAAGAGCAGATAGCTTTTAACCTGGCATTGGGCCCTAATGGAGGAAGCTATCCCTGGCTGGGCCAGTCTGCATATCCAGCCTCCTGGGTGAAGGTTTGTGCTGACCCAGCCCAGCTTCTTAAGAGCAGGCTGCACTACTCATACTTCACTCCACAAACATATCATTCCTACTAGAACTGTTATTGTTATGTTGGTAGAAGAGGTTCTCTCCTTGGGGGCCTGCTTTTAAAACCTGGAAACGCCCCCGGGTCCATAAACCATAAACCATAAACAGGTGACCCTGTTGGGCAGCTGCTGGAGCCTGTGGCACTGCCCTGCCGCCCGCCCGTGGCTTGGCCTGCAGCTCTCACTTAGAAGCAGTAGGGCAAATTTAGATGTTTTTTATTCTAATCTAATCCCTAATCCACACACCCCTCAGGGAGAAGAATTCAAACTCCTCAGAGGAATCTTTTAGCCTTCTGGAGGGAGACACTTATCCAACATGGGAGGCTGGGGCATGTGTGTTGTGTGTGTGTGTGTGTGACCTCAATGCTTTTATTGGGCACCTACTGTGTCTAAGCCCTGGTGAGAAAAAAGGTGAGCAAGGCGTGGTCCTTGCCCTTGAGGACTTTATAGGAATTATATTCATCATTAATTAACTAATTAATTCACACGTTGGTGTATTGATTCATCAAACATCTATTGACTATCTACTGTGTTCCAGCTGTATGTCAGACAATAGGGAGGCAAAGGTGAATGAAACCTCTAGCTCACAGCTGTTAAGCCAATCATTAATTTCAATATTGGGGGTCCCACTGTGGACTTAAGTCCAAGGTCCAGCCATGCAGCAGAAGAGGGAGCGAAGAACGATTTGCTGGTGGGAGAGTGGGGGTGCTTCTGTCTGGGAGAGTTTCATGGAGGAGACCAGCACTGAAAAAGGACCTGAAGGAGGAGTCACAGTTTGCCAGGGGGATGCATGGGAAAAAGTCCTCCCAGGCTGAGGCAGCAGCCTGTACCAAGGCATGGGGGCTGAGTCAGGGACAGTCAGGGCTCAGAGGGCAGCAACGCTCTCAGCCCACCGACCCCACCCACCGCTGGGCTGCCAAGCCCAAGTGACTGCCTAGAGCTACCCTGCCAGCCAGCAGCAGAGTTTTCGGTGGAATTAACATCTTCCCCACTTGATGAATCACATGCAGGTGTAAATTCAAGTCAACTGAATTTCATCTGATGTTCGTCAGTGGAGAGCAAAACGGGGCAGGGGCTGATGTTTACTGCTGTCTACACAGCCCTTTCCATCGGGCCAGGCCATAGTAGGCTCTCTCTAAATATTCGCTGAAAGCCCACTGCCTCCTCCGTGGCTGAGTGGGATGGATAGGCTTCTCCCTTTTTTAGGAGGCATGGAGATGGCAACCTTTGACTTATGACAATTCACAGAGAGGGCTCTGTGATGGTTAGGCTAATGTGTCAACTCGGCCAGGTAATTGTGTCCAGGTGTTAGGTCCAGCAAGCACAGGGCTAATTGTAATACAAGAGCATTTATGGACTTCGATCACCAGTGAGTTTACTGCATGGATGGCTGATTACATCTGCATCGATCAGGGAAATTGGATCAAGAATGGATGACGCTTTTATCCAAATAGTTGACTGCCTTAAAAGGGGAAGTGATTTCAACATTCAGAGAGAATTTCCCAGCTTGTTTTTGGACAGCCAACTTCTCCCAAAAACTTATCAAGGACCCTTCATCAGTCTTTCATTGGAGCCCCTGGCTTGCAGTCTGCCCTGCAGAACCTAGACTTGTGCATGCCCACAGTCACGTGAGAGACTCTTATAAATCTTATTGACAGATATCTCCTGTTGCTTCTGTTTCCTGAGAGAACCCTGACTGATACAGGCTTGTAAAAGCTCTGGGCAAATGGAAGGCAAGAATTTCATATGCAGGGTGTCGGTACCTTGTCACCTCCAGTTTGAAAAGGAGCAAGTCATCTTGGAAGCAAGCCAGTGTAGTTTCCATGTCTAAGTGGTCTGCCCGTTGAGTGGGAGCAGCGAGTCAGGCCTTCTCTGTCACTCAGGGCCTTTCAGTTCTGTGGGACACAGAAGGAAGCAGAAATGCCAATAGCATTATGCATTTTCTGCTCTAGTTCTTAAAGAGCTGCTGGCCAGTTGGCTGGCTTTGTGTGTGTCCTTTCAGATAGATATGACTATCTCATTTTCCAGATTTAGAAACCAGGCTCAAAGAAGGGTTGTGGCTCAGGGAACCTACTGGCCGGGGGCAGAGAGAGTGAGAAGTCATAGCCACTGTGCTGTGACTTCAGGACTCAAATTCCACTGTCAGATATGTGTGTGTATGTGTGTATATGTGTATATACACGAATATATGTATGTGGTATGTTTGATACATTTCAAAAATACAGAGAATATTATAAGCACCCATCCACTATATTGTAAAATTTTCACCCCTTTTGGCTCCAAAGACCCCAGTAGACAAACATAGTTCACTCTACTGTCTCAGTGTTGGTGAACAATTCGAAAGCAGCTTTTGTATCTCACTGTCTTTCTGAATCATCACTGAGCTCTTGCTCCCCTCTAAAACCCTCCAGTGGTTCTGAGAAGCCTCTGGATTGACCATTCCCTAAACATGACCTTTTAGGCCCTGCATAGTGGGATCCCTGCCCACCTCTGCCCACGGGCTCCTCAGCCTCTGTCTCCAGCCACACTGGCCGTGTGGCCCTCTCTGCCTGAGGCGGTCGGCTCTCCTCTTCTCCTCCCTAACTCCTGCTCATCCTTCACGTCTCCAGGAAGCCTTCTCTGCCTGCTCAAGGATGGGGTTGGCCTCCCTTATCAGTGCCATCACCACCTGTGCTAATGCCCAACCTAGCCTGTCACTCACCCGGCCCTTGTCTGGGACCCTCAGTAGAACATGCAGACCTGTCTGCCATTGTCACCACTGCCCACCCGTGTCCAGCACAGTGCTGGGAGGCGGAAGTGCTTAATAGGTGTGAAATGGTGAACACATGCTGGAGAGCTGGGGCAGGGAGAATCTGTACCCTGGTGGATGAGGGAGGGGCCCTGAGAGGGAAGGTTAGAGCCTGCGGAAGGAGACTTGGCCAGCTCTGCCATTTTGCTGAATTGGTCCACTTGGAAGGTTGGAGACATCATCAGTTACCCACCTCGTAACCACTCACTCCCCTCTCTCCTTTCTGATGGAAACCTAGAAATCCGATTTTGCTCATCTTATGAGCAGCCGTGTACTTTTGAGGAGGCTCTCGGCCCTTGTCAGGACTGGTTAAGGAATAGTTAAGTGTAATTCTGGATATTGAGAGGCCCTCAAAGGGCCTCTGGGAAGCCTTTAACTTGCTCTTTGGAAGGTGCAGAAGAATGTACGAAATGTCCTGGTTTCTTCAACCAAAACCAAAACAAACAAACAAACAAAAAAACCTAGCAGACAAAAAAAAAAGAGGCTAAAACCGGGTGTCTGTAAACTTTTCCTGTAAAGGTGATGTAGTAAATATTTCAGGCTTTGTGGGCCATACCTTCTCTGTAGCAATTACTGACTCACTCAAACAAACCCTAGACATAAACAAATGGACATGGCTGTTTATTAAATAAATAAAATTTATTTACAAAGGCTGGCATTGGGCCAGATTTGACCTCTGGTATAGTTTGCCCACCCTTATTTTAGATTAAAACCTTGGTTCAGATGCAATGTATGGCCTTTGTTTAGATCCTGATTTGAACAAACTGAATCTTTGAGAAACAAGACAAAAAACTTCTTTGTGACGGCTGGGGAAATTTGAACAGTGACTGGATATAAGATGATTTTAAGAATTCCTGTTAATTTTGTTAGGTATGACAGAGA
The DNA here is from genome assembly GCA_004027955.1 of Chaetophractus vellerosus. Taxonomy (NCBI): domain Eukaryota; kingdom Metazoa; phylum Chordata; class Mammalia; order Cingulata; family Chlamyphoridae; genus Chaetophractus; species Chaetophractus vellerosus. The sequence goes on along the minus strand of PVKH010039674.1, from coordinate 5,518 downwards.
CATTATGCGTTTTGTTGTTGTTGCTTTGTTTTTGTTTTTAAAGAGAGAGTCCTCATCTGTTAGTTATTGAGACTGAGTGGGAGATGATGTCTGCAATTTTCTTTAAAATCAGCCAGGGTGTGGAGAGGAAAGGGATAGAAATGAAACAAGACTGGCCATGAGCTGCTAATTATTGAAGCTTGTTGTGGAGGATCTTCATACTGTTCTGTGTTCCTTTGTGTATGTTTAAAATTTTTTCATAATAAAATCTTGTAAAAGCAGGAGGGGACAAGAAAGAACCCCCTCTTCCATTGCCTCTGGTCATCTTTGAGTGAGCATGTGATGCCTGGAGCCAATGCAGCCATCTTATGACTAAGAGGGGCAAGCCTGGAGACAAGACTAACCAGCAGGCGTGGGAGAGCGGAAAGATGAAGGAACTCAGGTGCTTGATGATTCTGTCGGATGGCCAAATTAACCAGGTCTAGAACAGGCCTGTTTCAGGGTTTCTTGTGATCTATGATAATAAATTAAGCCACATTTAATTTTTGTTGTTGTTGTTAGCATATAACTCACAACATCTTACCTGATTTAGAGAAAGCAGCAGAATGAATGGGAGGCCCGGCCGCTCTCCACTGCAGATTGCCACCCATGACATCTAAGAGATTGGAAGGAAAGCTTGTGAGAAACAGGCCCTTGCCAAATCCGAGTCCTTTTATCACATCCAAGGGGCTCTAGAAAATGGGGTGGTGGGGTCTCTGCTTTCTGCCTTACCTTTCTGGAACCCCAAAGGACCAATGCCAGAGGCTGCGCTGAACTTTGGTTAGGAGACGGATATTGCAATTGCAGACAAATCGTTTCAGGAGAGGACATGGCAGAAACAGGGCTCCCTGCAGGACAGCTGGCCTTTCTGGCACCCCTCATTACAAGGACAAGGAGACCTCTTTTCCCTGCACCCTTCCACACGCAGTAACCACATCCACAGACAGTCTCCAGACAGGGCACACACAGCGTTGTTTCTAACTGATCTCATGGTTCAGCTGGTCTCGGGGGTACCAGCTGTTCTGTAATGGATGACAAATCGCTGCGGTTAACTTAACCCGTCCGGTCGCCTAGATACGGTCATTAGACAGTTGCCAAAAAATGTGCAGGAAGAAGGTTGGGAAGAAAGGGAGAAGGGTGATGTGGAGAAAGGCTCCGTGGTCTCCGGTTCATCTGGACTCTCCTGGAGCTCTGCCCAGGCTCCTGGAGCTTGGCTCTGGCTCTAGCCCAGGCTTTGGAAACTGAGGGGATGGGAGGTGAGGGTTGCAGCCTTAAAAGAGCAGACCACAGAACTCAGCAAGTTTGTTCCCAGCCTTCATTGGGCCCTGATTGGGCTTTGCTTAGAATAGCAATTCTGAAACTTGACGTCCCATCAGGAAACCCTGGAGGGCTCGTTAAAATGCAGATTTCTGTGCCCCACCCTCAGAGTTCCTGACTCAGTAGGTCTGGGGTTGGGCCTGAGAATTTGCATATCTAACTCCCAAGCCAAGCTAATGCTGCAGATTGGGGTCAGGGTGGGGGACACCAATTTGAGAACCACTGGCCCAGAACTTCTAAGCAGGATTGGGACGCTCAGGGAGCAGGAGGAAGAGAACCAAACTCTTCCTCCTCTTTCCTTTGGCGGAGGTGGGAGCCAAAGATGAATGGCGAAAGGTCTCTTTGGTCCTGGGAGGAAGGAACCAAGGGGTTTGGTGCTTTAAGATCACTGGACCTGGAGCCGGGAGAGCTGGGGGATAATCCTGCCCCTGAATGGTTTCACTGTGTGACCTTGGGGAAGTCGCCTCTGCTCTCTGGGCCTCAGCTTTCCCCTCTGTAAAATGGGCACATGGCGTTTTTCTGTATATATTATAAAGATATACATATATGAAATTTTAAATTAGTGGTTGTAGATTTACAGAAAAATGATGTGTCGCATACAGAGTCCCCACATAACTCCTATCATTAGCACCTTGCATTGGTGTGGTACATTTGCTACAGTTGATGGAAGGGCATTTTTATAATTGTACTATTAACTCTATAGTCCATGATTTACATTAGGGTTCACTGTTTAATTTATATATATGGATTAAAAAAAATTATTCTAGTAACAACCTAAATTTTTCCCTTTTAGCCATATTCATAATTCAACCCTCTTAATTACATTCAGTATGTGTTATATTTTTCACAACAAAAAAGTTTTTTAAAATTAGGAAAGAAAAGGAAATGAGCTAATCTCTAAAGGTCCATGAGTGTGTAATCACCCACCCAGCCCCTTCCTGACTCCACTTGAGTTTCTGTGCCCCTCCCACCTCCTTTCCTGGGCTGGAGGTTGGGTGGGGAATCTCTTGCAGGCATCTCCGTGTACCTGGAAGTCTGGGTTTGAATGTGGCTCTGACACGTGTGCTGGAGCAGATAGCCTAATTTCACAGAACCTTGCCTTCTTTACCTGTACGTGGAGCTGAGGAGACTGCCCTTACAAGGTTGTTGTGGGAATTTAGATAAACTCAAGTGCCCCGCCAACAAGAGTAGCCATGATGACCATTTTTAATGATCTTTTCAAGACTTGGGGGCTCCTACCTGTGGAGCCTGGTGACCTTCATATGGATGTGGACTCGGAACTTGCAAGTGTGTGTCTCAGGTTTTCCCCTGGAATGATTATGGGAAACGCTTAACTCCCCAAGTTTTGCATGAACAGTTCCTTCCCCAACTCCCATTCATTTGATTATTAATATAACAAAAAATTTTTATGGCATTGGGGATACAGTGAGAGAAAAAAAAAAACAACTCAGATAAGGTCCCTGCTCCCTGTGGAGCTCACAATCTAGGGCGGAAGCAGATGTTAATCTAAGAATCACACAGAATCAGGCAAAACACAGTGAGAAGTGCTGGGAAGGAGATGTAGATGGTGCAATCCAGGATGATTTGTCCTAGCTGGGAGGCCAGGGCAGGCTCCAGGAAGTGACCCAGACAGGATATGTGAAGGATGACCAGGGATGGACGGGGTGCAGAGGGAGAGTAGAGCACTAAAAGGAAGAAAGAACAGCCTGTGCAAAGGCCCTGTGGCAAGATGAGCACGGTGGGCACAAGGAGCTAGCCTGGAGGGCAGTGCGTGGAGGGGACGGGAAGCAAGGATGATCAGCAGGACCACCTAGTGCAGAGCCTCATAAACCACTTTAGGGAGCCTGGTCTTTACCCTATTTAGCAATAGGAGGCTTTAGGGGTTTTACAGCACACACGGTGAAATTATTTGAGGTATATATATTTTAAATATCTCCTCCCGTAGTAGCTGGAGAAGAGATTCCAAGGCTGGAGAGGAGGAGGGGGCTCTATTAGGCTATGGCTATATCAGCATTTGGGAAGGAGTGCTGCTGGCCTGGCTGGGGCTGGGGTGCATTAAAGATGGAAAGAAGTAACTGTGTTTGGGAGATCTTTCAGCGTAGAAGCCTAGGACCTACAGGTGATTGACGTGGAGGGCAAGAGAGGTGCCTAGGGTGGCTCCGGCTCATCTGACTTCCCAACTGGGGAAATGGTGGTAACTTTCACTGAGCTGGGTGGGACTCCCTTTCTCCTCTCTTGAGGGTTTGCAAGCCCAGCTGGTCACTGGTTACTCCTGGGCTTGTAAGACAGGGTCCTCACCTCCTCCAGGTGGCGATAAAGCACGTAAGATGCTTCTCGCACAGCACCAGGTACTCAACAAACAGCAGCCACGCCCTAGGCCTCCTGAGCTCTGTCAACCGGTGCCACGGGGTCACCCCTTTGGGCTTCTTTGCTAGGGCCCTCCCTCCGGGGCTCGGGGCCCCCGGGCTCCTGGCCTCTTGGCATAGAGACCTGTCTCAAACTAACAACCTCACTTCCTTCCTTGGGAGGTGTGTGACTGACCCTGAGGTGCGATATTTTGTTGACTCAACCTCCAAAGACCTCAACTTCATCTTGGAAGGAGGAGCAAGGAAGGACGTGAGCTGTGCTTCTGCAGGTGAGAGAGCAGGTGCCTTGGGTTTGATCCCAGGGAATCTGATCCTACCCTAAACTGGCTGTGTGGTCAGAGGCAAGTCCCTCTCCCTCTCTAGGCCTCAGTTTACCCAACTGTAAAGTAGGAGTGGGGTATTGGATTAGAAACTGTCTTGTATTCCCTCTACTTTCCACTCTATAGGTCTTTGTCTAGGCTTAAAGGAGCTGGGACTGGGGGCTGCCTTTTTCCTCGGGTGGAATCCTTGGGTTTTGCTCACTTATCCCTCTTTACCAAAACTCTCACCACTGCAGTCTTTTGGTGATAGAAGCCTCCACCTTCTGTCTTTCCAGCCTCCCTGTACTTGGGGTCATACTGCATAACTGGTCCTAGCAGTCAGGTCAGCCCTCCTTCTTCTGCATGGGGGGTTTGCTCAAGGCCAGCCGGGCCTGTGCCCATGCCAGTCCCCTATCCGGGAGCGATGACTCCTGTTATTTATTTATTTTTTTTTCATTTTAAAAACATATCATTCCGGGGCTGGCCGTATAGCCCAGTGGATAGGGCGCCAGTATACCACATGGAGGCCCCGGGTTCGGTTCCCAGGGACCTCTCCTAGCGAGCAGACTGCCTTGAGAAGGGCAAGCCGCCATGGGCGGGCAGAGCCGCTGTGGGCAGGGCAAAAAGCTGCCACAGACAGGGCAAAAGCCGCCACGGGCAGGGCAGGTCGCCTGCGAACGGAGCGCAGCCAGCCACCCGCGAACTGAAGCAGAGCTGGCTGTGATTGGAAGCTGAAGCCGCCCATAAGCGGGGAAAGCCGCACCTGCGCGGTGACCGGTCCCGGTGCGTCACTGCAGCAGGGGGGAGGGGAGATATGTAATAAAATAAATCTTTAAAAAAACAAAACAAAACAAAACAAAAAACTATATCATTCCTACATGAACATGCATAAACAATAAGTGTATTGTAAAAGTTGTGAACTTACAAAACAAACATGCATAACATCATATAGGGCTCCCATACATCACCCCACCACCAATACCTTGCATTGTTGTGGAACATTTATAACAAATTATGAGGGGCCGGCTGGATAGCCCAGTGGATAGGGCGCCGGTATACCACATGGGAGGCCCCGGGTTCAGTTCCTGGGGACCTCTCTGAGCGGGCAGACCGCCTTAAGAAAAGGCAAGCCGCCGTGGGTGGGGCAAAAGCCACTGTGGGCAGGGCAAAAAGCCACCCCGGGCATAGCAAAGTCACCCGAAACAGGGAGCTGCCACCTGCGAATCATGGAAGCCAAGCAGCCCGCAAAACATGGAGCTCTGCTGCCCGCAAAACACGGAGCGGAGCCACCCGTGAAATGGAATGGAGCCACCCATGAACGGAGTGAGCCGCCTGCGCGGAGGGCCGACTCGGCACGTTGCTGCAAAAGACGGGGGGAGACAAGAAGCAGACATAGAAAAAAAAAAACACAGGGCCCGGCTAGATAGCTCAGTGGATAAAGAGCTCGCTGGGAAACCACATGGGAGGCCCTGGGTTCGGTTCCCAGGGACCTCTCCTAGCGGGCAGACCGCCTTGAGA
>PVKH010039673.1:0-11159 GCA_004027955.1 Chaetophractus vellerosus | reverse complement strand
ACTCAGTGGACTTCTGAGTCCAGTTGCCTCTCTCCCTATGCCTCCATCCAGTTTTTTAATACCCTTTCTCTGGTCAGCATTATGAGATATAACCCTTTACCTATTTGAGAATGCCTGATGATGATGATGATGCTTTACTCTAGACCCAAGTCCTGACTTCTTTTTCCAATCATCACTTGAAGGTCTAATCAGCATCTCACCTGAATATGCATAAGTGATGGTTAGGCTGATGTGTCAACTCAGCCAGGCAATTGTGTCCAGGTGTTTGGTCCAGCAAGCACTGGGCTAATTGTAATACAAGAGCATTTATGGACTTCCATCATCAGTGAGTTTTCTGGGTAGATGGCTGATTACATCTACATCAATCAGGGAGATTGCTGTCAGCAGTAGATGACACTTTTATCCAATGTGTTGAATGCCTTAAAAGGGGAAGTGATTTCAACATTCAGAGAGAATTTCCCAGCTCATCTTTGGACAGCCAGCTTCTCCCAGAAACTCATCAAGGACCTTTCATTGGACTTTCATCGGGTTTGCAGCCTGCCTGTGGAACCTGGACTTGTGCATCCCTATGGTCTCATGAGAGACTTATAAAATCTCACATTATTGACAGATATCTCCTGTTGATTCTGTTTCTCGAGAGAACCCTGACTAATACACTATCTCATTCGCTAAAGCTGCAATGTGCATTTTCCTTCTAAAAATTACATAGAAATGGGTGTCAGTGAACTGTAATAACTAGACAGTCTGAGAGTGGGACTTAAAATTAGTAAGATATGTTAAGAAGTAAAGAGAAAAATTATTTTCAGAGGAGTAGGACTTTCAAAAATAGGGAACAACGGAAAATGAGAAAGCCAAAACCACAATCAAGTTAGTCTTCATAGATAGCAAGTTCTCAGTTTGGGAAAAACAGGCACAGATCCCAACACTTACGTTTGTTTCACAGGCAGCTGTTTCAGACCAGGAAAGGAAGAAAATGAAACGTAAAGGAGACCGGTATTCCATGCAGACATCTCTTATTGTAGCTGCTCTGAAGCGATTACTGCCCATTGGCTTGAACATTTGTGCCCCCGGGGACCAGGAGCTCATTGCTCTGGCCAAAAATCGATTTAGTATGGTAAGTTTCTTTTTCATCCCAGTGGTAATGATCATTCAACCTCCAGACATTCAAGTGTTTGAACTCCTTTGACTCAGGGCTCTATATCAATAGTCTTTGTTTTGCATTATATATTTTATTAAGCAGTTTTTCTGCACAAGCCGGAGGACTGAGATACAAAGAATGCCTATTTCAGGGGTCAGAGGGGCATTTTTAATTCTAAGTTATGTTCACTACCTCCAGGGCATATTCAGGACCCAAGCAGAAAAGACAAATGTCTGACTGTGAAAATAAAAATGGATTTCATATGAACTCCTATATCAAATTGGTGATGAAAGGTATATTCAGATTTATGAAGGATGATTTTTCAGAATTAGAAGCATAATGCATTATGCTGATTGTGGAACAGAAAAGGTGCTGACTTTTAAATCAGTAGCTCTGCTCCTCTGTAAGCATTAAGATTTAAAAGTTCTCAAGATTTCATGTCCTCTGTTTTTCTTCTTCATTATTATGGAGATGAGGATGCAATCTTTCAAAAATATGCATTGCAATTTTTTTTTAATATTTATGTACATTAGAGGATGTATTTCCCTTCCCCCATGCCTACAGAGAATCACTGAAATACCCATCTATATATCCAGAATTTGATACCCAAAAGTGAGCAAATTGAGGGCCTGATGTGACAGCGTGGTTTGCAGCATTATTGGCAGTAATCTAACAGTTGGGCCTCAGAGATATGCTCATGACTTTTACTGGATCATGGGGGCACTGAGTTAAAATAGCTTTGTGGACAATTGGGAGTTCACTGGAGACATACTCCCTTTGACTTGGAACCTCAGTTCCATTGGTATTAATGCATTTAAGGTGGAGTTCAAGTGGGTTTCTATTTTGTTTCAAGTCACAGCAATATCCAGAAATTATCTGGAATAGAAACCCCAATATTTGTTTCACATATAGGGATCCTATAAAGATGTTTGTGCAGACATATACTATTTCAAGAGAGATTTGAGCTATTTCTATTGATTTATAACAATTGATGCATTTAAGAGTTCCTTTAGATAACATTTATTTCTTGACAGAAAGACACGGAGGAGGAAGTACGAGATATAATCCGCAGTAATGTTCATTTACAGGGCAAGGTAAGCCACATTTTATTCTGAAGTGATTCAGTGTATGTAAATCAGTCAATCATACTTTGCAGTAATACTACACATAAAGTTACTTTAGCAATTAAAGAAGTGAATTAATATTATTATTTCTCCCCCTATGAGAGGGCTCCCTCGTCTGTTTGCTTGTTGTTTTATTGCTTGTTGTTTGTGCTCGTTGTCTGCTTCGTTTTTGTTTTTTTGGTTTTTTTTTTTTTTTTTTTGCTCATTGTCTGCTCTTTGTCTGTTTTTTTCCTTAGGAGGCACTGGGAACTGAACCCAGGACCTCCTGTGTGGGAGGCAGGCATGCAACTACTTGAACCACACCCACTCCCAATTTATATCATTTTAATAAGTCGTTATTCTACTTGCAAACCCTAAACATAATAGATGATATATTCTTCATCAGGGTTTATCAGACTTTGAAAAAAATCTATCACCGGTTGAAATAAAGTTTGGATATGTCCTTTGTATAGATGAGTTTGAGGGTCTTTGGGATCGAGGCAGGGATCCATAAGAAATTGAGATTTTACATCTGATGCTCATAAATTAACTATCTGCGTTTAAGAGTCATTAGTACATAAAAAGTTTTGCAGTTGGAGCAAATGAGTTTGCCCAAGGAGGGGAGTGCGCAGTTAGAAGAAAAACATAGATGGAAACTAAGATAACACCTGCTTTTTAATGGTATGTAAAGGGATTGCTGGAGTTGGTTTTGCAGTTTGGGAAAAATTTACAGTTGTTTTAGTTTCTCAGCTGCTAAAACAATACCATGCATGTGGTTGGCTTAACAACAAGAATTTATTGGCTCAGTTTCAGAGACCCTGGCTCCCTGTGATCACCTCCAAATGAATTGAGACCTGAAAGTAAAGAGGAAAGGAATATATATTCGTTCTGACATTTCAATCTATACTTCTTATGTGATGAGTTATTTCTAGATATTATGGAGATATACAAGGTTGCAAAAAATGATTCTTTTGTTCCTAACTCCTTGAATGCATTGTCTTGACCTTGTAGGGATGGTAATCCTGGAAGGGGGAAGAGTAAACTTTATATTCAAGAAAATATTCTACTTATTTTGCCCAATATAAATAAGAAGGCATCATTAAAATTGAGAAGCACTATACCCCAGCATTGTCCTTAGATGATAACAGTACAACAAGAAAAAGCACTTTATCAGAGGACAAATGGTGTTTACCATGTCACCCAGTATACAAATTCTATCTCTATTGTTTCTTCTATATGAAAGTTCGTTTTGACATTTCAATCTATGCTTTACCAGGCTAGGAGTTAGGAAGTTTTAGATGCTGTCCATTTAGTTCTGGTTCAAAACATTGTCTCCTGTTTTTAATAGGAATTTTAAAGGGGATGAGAAGGATAAGGGTTTGCTTTGCCTATTTTTAATGATTTATGCTTATTCTGTATTATTTATTTGAAGTTTTATGCTCTAACCCTTGTTAAGATGCTTGTATTTTCATTTTCTACAATTTATAGTAAGATTTTTTAAAGTATGCCGATTTCAGTTATGTCTTACACTAAGGAAGTTTGACAGTATTGAAAACCAAAATGTGTGGACTCCTTTACTGTAAGAATATGATTATATTAACCCCTATTGATTTTCATTATTTAATATCTTTGTTTCAGTGGGACTAAACTCTCTTGTAGAGTCCCTGTGTGATCCTACATCTTTGCCTAAAAAGTAAATTTATAAATCTTTCAACAGCCTAACTATGAAAGAGGAAGATAACAGGTTTGCCCGGACCATTTCCTTTCCTGACTAATTCCAACTTATCTGAAGTGCTAGTTGAAACTTTTCTTGTGTAAAGAAATCTTCTCAACACCTGACAGATTAGGTTAAGTCTCGTGGAATTCTGTATTTCTTTATAGTAGCCCTTATCACATTTGTAAGTATTTAAATATGTTTTCTCCACTAATTATAAATTCCATGTGTCCAAAGACTTTGTCTGCCTTGATTTCTATCACAGCTTTAACACTGCTATACTCAATAAATAATTGTCGATAGCTTCTCTAGAAGAAAGTCTTCCTCTCTTCAGACTGTAATCTTTTATAAACTTTTTTTCCTGCAGTTAGAGGATCCTGCTATTAGATGGCAAATGGTCCTTTACAAAGACTTACCGAACAGAACAGAAGATACTTCAGATCCTGAGAAGACTGTAGAAAGAGTATTGGATATAGCAAATGTCCTTTTTCATCTTGAACAGGTTAGACTTTATGTTGATTCAATAATATTCGCCTTAACCACATAAAAATATCTTAAAAATAGATGTGTATATTAATTGTTAAGTATGAGTCAAAAAACTTACTTGTTCAGGATATTCATGATACAGAATATCATGAAAGAAGGATTTTTCATCAAAGGAAGATTTTTGAGTAAAAAGAAATTGTTAGCTATCAAATAATTGAAAAGATGGCAAGATACCTGTATGGAGCTCCTTTAATACCCCATTTGAATGGAAATTTGTAGCTGAGGCATAGAGGAGTTGGCAAAGAAAATTTTAACCTAAGCTGAGTATAAAAGCAGTAGGTACACAGGAAATATTTGTTGATTGAATCTATGTCCAAATTCAGCGCCCTTTTAAAATGTGAGTTTTGTGTTATGTATCTGCTTTTTCTTTCTTTCTTTTTTTTTCTTTTCATGAGAGCAAACTGGCTCTTTTGAATTTCCTAAAACTCACATTCCAGCCAAGCCAGCACATTAGCACATGGAGACATTCCCAGTTACAGGATACATTTTGATATTAACCTTTGAATCATAGATCTTACAGATAGTTTTTTGCTTGAGTATTGGAAAAAATCACTATTTATGGTCTTTTATTCTATAATAGAAAAATGATAAACTCTTTAGTGGTAGGAACCTTTTCTCTCCTGTTCACTCCTGTTTCTGCAGTGCCTGGGTACTCAGTACTCAGTATTGCTGATTGTTATCCCTGCTCCTCAGAATCCCTTATTCCCATGAAAACCAACATTTGCAGTGTTGGATCTGGAAATTGAAATTGAAATGTGTTGGATCTCTTTGAACAAACAGTACTGTTGATTCTGTTTTCATCTATAAGGTTAAGACTCCACAGTGTTTTATTCTGTTTAACACACTCATCAAGAAAAAAATTGAAGTGGGCATTTAGCAAAACTGTTTCTTGATCTTGATGTGTGGGAAGAGCTGTCATGGAAATAAGTTTGTTTCGAGACAAAATACAAGTAGCTTCTTTAAAACTTCTAAACCACTGTGGTCCAATCATGATTAATGTTTTCTGTAGGCAATATTATATTCAGATTTTGACCCTTTTATAATAAAAAGGATAATAAATTTAGTTTTACTTTTTTAGCTAACATAACCATTTTTATTTCTTCCAGAAATACACAAGTCTGAGCCGGAGATTTTACAGTCTGGGAAGTATAGTGTTCAGTTGCCTAGCGATTACTAATTAATTTAGAATTATGTTGGGATTTTTTTCTCTTTAATATTTGTAATTAATACTTCTCCACTTGCAGCTTCAAATACCACTAGCTAATAAATAACTTGCTTGTCTCATTTACTATAACTTTTGAATTCCCATTTGTATCTATCTAACAAAATAGTTAGAAATATTTTAACCTTTTTGCAAAATTAAATCCTCTTGCCCACTCCTAATACTGTGTTCACGAAGCCTTGTTACCTTCTATTCTTCCTGTTACATTAAGGAACAGAAGAATTTTCGTTGGAGTTTTCTTTAACCACCTCTATTCATGTTTACTGCTATTGCTTTTATGATAAAAATAGTTACAATGGATACATAAATAAGAATGGGGTGATTTTTTTATATAGGCAGAAAATATATTTTGGAACCATAACATAAAAGGCAAAGGAAATTTTGAGAAGGATGCAAAATAATTTTATAGATAATGGTTTTATTTTTCTTTGACTAAAGAGATGACATAGCATCTAAAAATGCACACTATTGGGAAAATTGGGTGTTTTTAAAGAAAATCATATAACATTTTATCTCAAGTTAACATTGGATAATTTTTAGGACATGGATTTTTCCCACAAGAGCTTAAAGGTGCTTTTGGAATTGAAATTCCAAATGAAGATTCCTTTAAAAGTGCCGCTGTTTAGAACTGTATTTTTGAGTGTTGTTTGGTGCATAAATTATTTATCTATTTCTCTCTCTCTTTCTCTCTATTTACTTATTACTTATTTACTTACTTATTTTCTTACTTATATTTGTCATTCTGCCTCAGGTGGAGCATCCTCAGAGATCAAAAAAGGCCGTATGGCACAAATTGCTCTCTAAGCAGAGGAAAAGAGCGGTGGTGGCATGCTTCCGGATGGCTCCTTTATATAATCTGCCAAGGTCAGAATGTGTGTAATATTTATAACAGTGATTTTTTTCCCTAGTGAGCACTAGGAGTCTAGCATCTACCTTAACATGAATACAATAGATCAAAAAGAAGGATGGAAGCTATTCGTTGGCTCTTCTGTATAATACTTTTTCTTGTTTATCTTTGTGAATATTCTCTGAGAATGGCAGTCTGCAATGTAATCCGTAAATGACTTTTATATACTAAGATCTGCTCACATCTGTGAGACAAGATGGAATAAGTAGGAGCTCATGCTTTTGAGTCAGTTTGCCTGGGTTTGAATCTTGGCATGTCAGCTTACTGGCTGTATAACATTGGTCCAGTTACTTACCTGTCCTCCTTGTAGTTTTCTCACACAATAATAGGACCAGAGCATTGTTCAAATTATTTAATGGGTCTCAGTGTATGCGGAGCACTTAGAACATGCGTGGCTCTCTATATGTTAGTTGTAAATATTTGTTAAATATTAGCATTCTGGGAAAAGACTAATGTAAATAAATTTGAGAGACCCATCAGTCTTCTCTTAGAGGTATAGCAGGCGTACTTGTCAATCGAGGACTAGACTCAAGTCTGGCTTGATGGCCTGGGATACCATTTCAGGCTTTTGGCAGTTCTTCTTGGGTGTATTTTCCCCCCAACCCACCCGATTATTTACATCCTGTATTAGTATTATACATTTGTTATAGTTCATGAGAAAACAGTCTCATATTTATCCTGTTAACCACAGTCCATCTTCCACCACTGGATTCCCTGTGCTATACAGTCCCGTTTTTTTTTTTGTTTTGTTTTTTTTTAAAGATTTATTTATTTTATTACATATCTTCCCTTCCCCCCCGCTGCGGTGACACACCGAGACTGGTCACTGCGCAGGCGCAGCTTTCCCCGCTTGTGGGTGGCTTCTGCTTCCATTCACGGCCGGCTTTCAGTTCGCGGGTGGCTGGCTGTGCTCCATTCGCGGGCTACCTGCCCTGCCCGTGGCGGCTTTTGCCCTGTCCATGGCAGTTTTTACCCTGCCCACGGCGGCTCTGGCCCGCCCATGGCGGCTTGCCATTCTCAAGGCGGTCTGCCCGCTAGGAGAGGTCCCCGGGAACCGAACCCGGGGCCTCCTATGTGGTATGCCGGTGCCCTATCCACTGGGCTATTGAGCCGGCCCCCAGTCCCATGTTTTATACAGTCTACTCATAGTGTACCTTCAGTGGCTGTCAGTTTCATCCCAGAGTTGTGCTTTCATCAACTCAGTCAATTTTAGAACATTTTCATTACTCCAAAGGAAAAATCCCATTTCTTCAAATATTTCCTGTTGTTGTTCCTTAGAATTGGTATAATATCTTCTTTGCCATTGCTGCAAAAATATTACAATATGTGTAATTTTCCCATGTATCACCATATTCTTAACACTTTGTAAAAGAAGAACATTCTTATATTTATACTCTTAATGACAATCTTCATCCGCCACCAAAATCAGTTATACATACCCTAGATTATTATCTAGTTTCTTTTCAGCTGACATTTACATCCCCATTCTACCCCCTTTCAGCCACAATCTCATTTAGAAATCATCAGTGTTAATGATACCCACTATAATGTGGTACCATCAACTCTATTCATTCCAACACTTTTAAAATAAACCTTATTAAAAATTCTACATACATTGAGCATCAGTTCCACATTCTGTTTCCTAGTAATTTCTACTCTAGAGTTTACCTCCATTTGGCTATGTTGTCTAGTTTTTTGGCATACAATTGTTCATAGTATCCCCTTATGATCTCTCTTATTTACGTGGGGATAGTTGTAATGTCCCCCCTCTCATTTTTTATTTTATTTTTTTGTATCTTCTTTCTATTTTTCTTTGTTAGTTTAGCTAAGGGTTTGTCGATTTTGTTGATCATCTTGAAGAAACCACTTTTGGTTTTATTGATTCTCTCTATTGTCTTTTTTTTTCTATTTCATTTATTTCTGCTCAGATCATTATTATTTCTTTCCTTTGGCTTGGTTTGGGATTAGTTTGCTGTTTTTCTAGTTCCTCCAGGTATGCACTTTCCTTATAGTATTGAGACTATTTGTCTCTCTGATTCAGATGTTGAGATCCTTTAGAGTTTTGTTCAATATTATATCCTTAGCACCTATAGCAGTGCCTTGGGACACTGACAGTCAGTTAGTGCTTGAATGCATGTATAATATAAGGCAGAGAGTTGAAAAAAAATTCCCCCAAAAGAAAAACAAACAAAAGTCACATCTGTCCCCTTCACTTACAGGTGTTCTACCTTGGAGATTTTTCAGAAGGTAAAGATGGTCCTCATTATTTAGGTTATTTTTCTTTATAGAAGATTCAGGGTCAAAATTTAACCATTTTGATGCCAGTGACATAAAACATTTAAGACTGTTCTCTTTAACTGCTAAATAATGAATGTACCAGATATTTTCACCTCATCCATGACTGCCATCATCACCTTAGGGATGGTATGAATGGTTTGAGGAAGTTTTTTGTTAAAGGCATGTCCTGAGGCTTATAAAAAAAGGAACTGTAATAATTTTCTGTTAGCATATGAAATAGATGTGAATGCTTTAAAACCTCCTAAAAAATGAGCTACTCTCTTTTCATCACCATTTTATTTCACAGAGATGACAAAGCCAATTTGGCATGAAGTTTCTCTGTTTATCCTTGACTCCCTCTCAGTACTTCTGTTTCTGTGTCCCTGCCTTCTACTCCTTTCCTTTTATCCATCCTACTAGTTTCATAAAAGAGGTAGCACTCCTATTTTTGAAAGATCATGTTTTAATCTATTCCCTGGCATGTTTACCAAACTTCTACCCTCATCTTCAAAAAATATATAAGTATTTCTCACTTTAAAAATTGATTAAAAATTAAATAATCACTTGGTTTTTGCTACATGGTGAAATGATAATCACTAACATCTCTGAGATTCCCTTGTATTGTGTTAGGTCAATGGTAAAAAATTATATGTTGACCATCCCATTGCTTCTTCACAAACCTGTGGACATATACATCAGCAATTTGCTGAACAGTAAACATCTACTAAATCATGGAGCCAGGATTCAAATATGAGTTAGTCAAACCCAGGAGTCAGTACTTGTGACCACAGTGCAGAGGTAAGTGTACAAACAGCTCAAGATATGGATTCCAAAGCTGCCACCTGCTATAGCAGAATGACCATGGGCAAGTTAGTAACACCTCAGAATCACAGTTTCTTACCTTATGAAATGCTTAATACCGCAACCAGCTCTTGTTCTAATTGAATATGAGAGTGTATTTTAAATAGTTAGTAATGTCTGAGCTTAGCCCTCCCACGTCTCTCCTGCACATCATTGCTGTCTTTCTCTGTTTCCCCACCCCTTCCATTCTTAACACAGGCATCTGACTTCCATCTCTATATTCTGCTGATGGGCATAATCCAATACCCTTTCTAAATGTTTGCTAGAGGCAAGGAATTGTGAACTTCTCTCAAAAGGCAATAATTCCTACCTTCCATCCTATCTTCTTTCCTGGCCTTCACTTTTCTTTGCCTCTCGGATGCATTTGTCACCAAACGCCACCCCTTTCCTTTTAAATCTGTTCCTTCCTTTGATTTCTAAGATTGTGTTACCTTAGTCCTCTTTTTGTATCCCTTACCACCTCTTATTTTTCACCCATTTCATGTTCATTCTTTGATATTATAGTTTATACTGGGCCTTCTTTTATCCTTGAAGACTTCTCATTTCATGGCTTCAACTATAACTTCTTTATAGATGATCCCTCAACGTACATCTCCAGGCTCATATCTCTAATTGCCAAACAGACAGCTGCCACTAAGTCTAGAACATATTAACTTCCTCCTCAAACCATCTGACACTTCCAGATTTCCTGTCTCTCTCTCTCTCCAGTGTCACTGTTTAGTTAGTGAAATAGAATATTAAGTTTGAGTTCGTATTCTTATTCCTTTTTTGGTTGTTCATATAAAGTCTTTCTCTATGTTTCATTCATTTTTCTTTGAACTCTGTTTTTTTTCCCATTCCTTCCCTTCCTGGACACCTCCACAAGCCACCTATTCATTGTCCATTATCAAGTTGATGGCAACAGCTTTAAGCTATTTTCTATGATGTCACCTAGCCTGTTGTTGCACTCTTTCCCATATACCATTTTCAAAAATGTATCCCTTATCATAGTTGTTCTTAAGCCTGTTATTTTTAAGAAATGCATTTAAAGACATCTAAGAAATATCCAAGCCCCAGCCTGTCGAATCAGAATTTCTGTGAGTGGGGCCCAGCAGGTATATTTTTTAAAAGTTGCACAGGTGATTCTGATGTACCAGTAAGGTTGAAAATGCCCTTTGTCATGTCTGTCATGTACCAGAGGTTGTGGTGACTTCCAGCAGTTCTTTGCTGTGCTGTCAGTTCCTCTCCCTGTTTTTTTAAGGCCCTTCATGAACCCATCAAACTACGTGTCTCGTGACACCTCAGCACACCCACTTTGTTGCATTTCAGTGGCACCATTCTACCCTCTCTTTATATTCCTTTATGATGTTCCCTTGTTGTCATTACTTTTTTTAAGATTTTGATTTATCCCT
>PVKH010039672.1:0-11159 GCA_004027955.1 Chaetophractus vellerosus | reverse complement strand
TGCTTCTCAAATCTGCTTCTCCAAATCTCTTCTCTCAATCTGCTTCTCTCAGTCTGCTTCCTCAATCTGCTTTTCTCAATCTGCTTGCTCTGCTGCCTGCCGCTTGTCTAGCCTTTTATACTTGAGACCACGCCCACTGAGGGGTGGGGCTCAATGTCTCACTGAAGTGGCAGTTAACGCCCTACTCATAACTCAATCATGCCCAGATGAACAGATCAGTTTACAAACATAATCTAATCTATATTTTTGGAATTCATAATTAAATCAAACTTAAAACATTACAGAAGCTTTCTCAATATAGTAAGGGTCATTTATGAAAACCCTGCACCTGACATTGTACTCAATGGTGAAAGACTGAAAGAATTCCCGCTGAGATCAGAACACGACAAGAATGCCCACTCTCACCACTGTTGTTCAGTATTGCACTAGAGGGTCTAGCTAGAGCAATTAGGCTAGATAAAGAAATAAATGGCACCCAGAGGGAAAGGAAGAAGTAAAACTTTCACTAATCACTGATGATATGATCCTATATCTAGGATCCTGAAAAAAATCCACAACAAATCCACAACAAATGTACAACAAATCTACTAGAACAATAGATGAGTTCAGCAAAATGGCAGAATACAAGATTAATATACAAAACTCAATAGTGTTTCTATACACTGAGTTGTAATCTCAGTAGGAAATTAGAAAGTAATTCCATTGATGGTAGCAACTAAAAGAATCAAATATTTAGGAATAAACTTAACCAAGGACATAAAGGACCTGTATTCAGAAATCCACAAAACATTGCTTAAAGAAACTGAAGAAGACCTAAATAAATGGAAGGACATTCTATGTTCATGGATTGGAACATTATTCCTCTAGAGGCAGTACTTACTTCACCCATTTTACCCATTGGCTTGTATGTGTCATATCTTATTTTAATCACTCCTTTTATACATTTAGTTACTTTAATTAATAATCTTCATTTCTATTCTTTCAAGCCTCCCTCACCTGTCTTTTACTTTCAGCCTGCAGCACACCCTTTAGTGTTTATTGTAGGACTGATCTCTTGATTACAAATGCTCCCAGTTTCCATTTATATATGAATGATCTAAACTCATCCTAATTTTTGAAGGACAATTTTGCCAGATATAGAAATCTTGGATGGAAGTTTTTCTCTTTCAGTATCTTACATATATCATACTACTGCCTTCTTGCCTCTAGTTTCTCGTAAGAAATCAGCACTTAATCATTTTGGGTATCCATTGTTTGAGATGAATCAATTTTCTCTGGCTGATTTCAGAATTCTTTCTTTATCTTTGATATTTGACATTCTGATTAATATGTCTTCATGTATGTCTCTTCAGATTTATCTTTATTGGAGTACATTGTGCTTCTTGGATATGTATGTCTGTTTCTTTTTTATGTTTATATGCTCTTTTTAATATTAAAATATTTTTTATTTTTTAAAAAGATACTTAGATTACATAAATGTTACATGAAAAATATAGAGGATTCAAATATGCCCCACTCCCTACCCCTCCCACATTTTCCCACATTAACAACATCCTTCATTAATGTGGTTCATTTGTTACAATTGATGAGCACATTTTGGAGCGTTGCTACTAATCATGGATTATAGATTACATTGTAGTTTATACTCTCTCCTGTACAATTTTGTAAGTTATGGCAAGATATATAATGACCTGTATCTGTTGTTGCAATGTCATTCAGGACAATTTCCAATTCCCAAAAATATCCCCATATTAAACCTGATTTTCCCTCTCCCTGCCCTCAGAACCTCCAGTGGCAACTGCCTCCACATCAATGATATAAGTTCTTCCATTGCTAAAATCACAATAAATCTATAGTAGAATGCCATTAAGTCTACTTTAGTCCACGATTCTTTCCCCAGTCCTGAGGATTCTGGGGTGGTGATGCCCATTCCACCTCTATAGAGAAGGGACTTCTATCCCATAGGGCAGATGGATGAGACTATCTTGATTGCAGTTGCAGATTCTCTGTTCCTTGGAATGGTCATTTCCTTTCATTTTCTCCCCGTTAGTTGTCCTGGGTGAGTCCAATGAACTGGAGAGTAGGTATTGCAACTCTTTTGAGATTCAGGGCCCAGCTGGCACATGGATAGCCCAAAGATTTAAGTCTCTTGGACATACACCAATCAACTCTAGTACTAGCTATTCATTCAAATAGAAGGTGAAGAAGAGCCATGTGTAGGGAAAACACAGCTGAGTCCAACTCTTTCACACTGGGGGGCATAAATTCCAAAGTAGGGCCCACTGGTAGGCCACCAAACTCCTGAGCTGTCTGCCCTGCCTATAGTGTCAGGATGTCTCCAGGGCCCTCAGGAGTTCTGCTATTTCAGGAAATATTTACAGTGGCAGTCCATGAGATCCCACTGAGACGTGCATAAGGGTAACCTCTGGAATGACCTCCCGACTCACTTTGAAGTCTCTTCGCCATATAAACTCATTTGCCTTTACACTTCCCCCTTTTGGTCAAGGTCTTTTTCCAGTTGCATTGCTAATTGGTGCTTGGTAGTAACTATGAATCTTACTGTTCAAGGAATGAAGCTTGGTGGTTGCCATGGGTCCTAAGGGGAGGGGGAGAGAGGAATATAATAGATGGAACATGGAACATTTTGGGGGTGATGGAATTATATTATATGATCTTGGAATGATGGATACAGGCCATATTAATTTTCATCAAAATTTATAAAGTCTATGGTCCAAAATGTAAACCATAATGTAAATCATTGACCATGGTTAGTAACAATGTTTCAATATTTGTACATCAATTGTAACAAACATACCATCTGCATGTAAAATGTTATTAATAGGGGAAAGGAGGAAAGGGGGAGGATATTGGGTATATGGGAATCCCCTATACTCTATACATCAATTTTCTATAACCTAAAACTTCTCTGAAGACAAAATAACCTAAGACACTGGGGGAATAGACAGAAGAAAATGTCACTGTATTTACAAGACAAGAGATCTTACAGTGATGAAAGACATAATGTCAAAACACATTTTTTAAAATATTTTTTCATTATTTTTTATTATTCCATAGTTTTTAAAATTATTTTTATTTTATTTCTTTTTAAATTATCATTAATATTTCATTTTCATATCAATTGTATTTAATTATTTTGTTGGATTTATTTTTCTCACTTTTTTATTTTTTAAAAGATACTTCTATTACATAGATGTTACAGAGATATAGGGATTCCCGTATGCTCTGCTCCCCACACCTCCCACATTTTCCCACATTAGCAAGATTTTTCATCAGGGTGGTACATTCATTGCAACTGATGAACACATTTTGGAGCATTGCCACTAAGCATGGATTATAGTTTACATTGTAGTTTACACTCTCTCCCATTCAGTTCTGTAGGTTACGGCCAGATACATAATGGCTTGTATGTGTCATTGTAAAGTCATTCAGGATGAGTTCCAAGTCCCAAAAATGCCCACCATTACACCTGTTTATCCCTCTCCCTAACCCTAGAACATTCATGGGTTATTGCCTACACAACAATGGTATTTCTTACATTGCTATAATCACAATAAATCTATAGTAGAATAATAGTAAGTTTATTTTGGTCTATAGTTCATTTCTCAACATATTTTATTTGCTTCATTTTTGAAGAAGTTTAGATCACAGAATGGTTACAACCATGATAATGGAGGATCACTGGTATGGGGTGTCAGTTAAGGGAATACATGGGTGGAGGTTCACCTGGGCATACATATAATGCTTATAAACGTTTTCAAATGTTCATGGGGCATTGTTACGGTGGGTGGAGATTCACACAATAACCAAAAGAATATTGAATTCCCATCTAGGGGACTCTACCACATTCTCTAATGGGACTGCAAGGATCACCTGTGTACAGGGGCAGTGACTACTGAAGGAGGATGTACCATTGTCAGGCCCTTGATTGTGGTGACTGTACTTATGAACCTTTACTTTTGAAATTGAAACTTAGCCTAGTATTACAGGGTGTCTAAGAATTACTTCCTGAGAGCCTCTCTGTTCAAATGTGGCCTCTCTGTAAACCAAACTCAGTATATAAATGCATTACTTACCCCCCAGTGGGGGACATGAGTCTCTGCGGCACCGAGGGATTATTATGTATTTTTTTTTTTTAAAGTTGGGAAATTTTTTACCAATATTTCCTCAAATAGTCTTTCTGCCCTGATTTCCTTCTATTCTCCTTCTGAATCACACGTGATATATAAGTTTGAGTGCCCTTTACTGTCATTCAGTTCCCTGAGACCCTGCTCAATTTTTTTCACTCCTTTATCTGTTCTTTTGTCTATTGTATTTTGGAAGCCTGTCTTCTAACTCACTTATACTTTCTCCTGTCTTCAAATATGCTGTTGTATGCCTCCAGTGTATTTTTAATTTCATTTATTGTGCCTTTTATTCCTATAAGTTCTGTTATTTTTCTTTGCATTTCTGATTTTTTTAAAGTGGAACTCGTGAATAAATTAAAAACATAAATTTCTTGTTTATTTTTGTTTCTATTAGCATAACTGTAGTGTCTTAATGAATTGGTAGCTGCCCTTTATTTATTAAAATAAATATTAACTTCTGCAAAATTTCTCATTCTGGACAATGTGACATACTTGATATTGAATTAATCAGACTTAGGTTTTAAAAAATCAGTTATGTAATTTTATTATTTAAATTTTCCTTGTAAACTACTGCTATGAATGTTAATTATAATATGTAATAATCTGGATAATAAATATTATATAGCATATTGTTTAGGCAAATATTTGAATGAATTGCGAAGTACAGATGCTGAAAATAAGAGATGCTTAGACCTTGTTGAATGAGTTTAAAATTGAAAGTGACCTTATTCAAGAAGGAAAATAATAAATGTTAACAAAATACATTTTTAAAAGAATAATTATTGAAAAGTATACTAAAGGAAGAAGTATAAACTGGCAGAATATAAAACTTGGTAGCCTAGTCATTTGAGCAGAAAATAATCTTTGGGTCATTGTGGGCCATAACCTTGAAGTGTTTCAATGATAAGGCATGACTGGTGATGATAAAGCATGATATTCAATAGCATTAATGACTAAAGTAATAGGAAATTGATTTCCTAACACCTTTTACTTCACATGGTGTCTTTTCCCTTAGATTGAAAGAGAATCAATATGTGAATATCTGAGTATATGAGAGGCAGCCAAGTGCAAAGAAAATGTACAGTTCAATTAGTAATGAGAAGACCTGTTTTCTTAAACCAATCTCACTACAAATGAGTTGTATGACCTTGGGCAAGTCATTTGGTCTTCCCAAGGATCACTTTTTTCATCCACAAAAGAAAATAGTTATCTAAGGTCCAGGACTAAATTTATGTAATTCAATTTTGAAAGAAATTTAAATAAAAAGGATGTATTAAAAGCACTGAATATCCTTTGAAGATGTTTCCAAAACTGTCTTCTACAAATTGCTTTCCTTTTAGTAATATATAATGCTTTGTGAAAGTTTTCTATATGTAGACTCTGTTCTCAGAGAATAATCACAGACCTCTAGAAGGTAGGTATTGCTATTATTTCATTTTATAAATGAAGAAATTGATCTTAAGGATGGTTATACCGTTTGCCCTAATTCACAGTTAGTGGGCAGTCAAACTAGAATTCAAAGCAAGGCAGTCTGATACCATAGCCTGTGTCTTTAATCATATACTTCCTTAAATATGTATTTTTGCTCAAATAAACTTGAGAAACATTGGGTTCAACAGAACCAAATCAGTTTAACACAAGACACTTTAGATTATTTAAGATTTATTTTGAATACCCAAGAGAGACATCATATGCAGAGCTGTCCACATTTACTTTGGTCATGAAAACCCTTTGAAAAAGAATACTTAACATCTCAAAAGCACTAAAGTTTTGCAAAACACTTTTGGAAAATGCTGATTCCTGAGTCTTAGCAGTCATTCCAGTGGTATTTGTCCTCAGGAAGATCTCTAGAGTGAACAATTCCTTAAGTAATTTAAAGAAATGGAAATTATAAATTTAACAAGAGTTTTCAATTGGATTTGCTTCCCCATAATATTCCCATTTTTCATGTCCTCCTTCTTTAGTACATTTCAAAACAAGAAATCTTAAAAGAATATTAATGTTGTGTTTACCAAGGTAAATCTGGTTTCAGGATCTGGATGTTAGTGTTCTGAAAGATTTGGAGAATTTCACACTAAGAGCATTCTTATCTAGTAGTTTTGCTTAGGGCATCTCCACTGTGGAGGAGCATTGTTTACTATTTCTAAAATGAAAACATATTGATTGTTTGGGGAATGTTTTCTATGATGTATTATACAAGAAGAAAAAATAAACCTAATTTATGACATTATCCTATGAACCTTTAAATATATCCTTTTACATTTATAATATAAGCAAGCTCTAAAAATAAGAACCGTAAATCTTCCCTTTTTGGTACTTCATCATATTTAATCATTTGAGAGCTTCTAAATATCTCTTTGGATGGAAAATATCTCTCTAAAATCACAAAATCAAAAACAAAATTTATGCAAAATGACAGCAATGACAGTATAGATAATGGATATGGAATTGATAGATTAATATTTAATGCATTTCATATTTATTTTTTCTTTCTTCTGGGACTCATAAAATATTCTCAAGCTTATAAAATATCCCAAAATTGAGATAAAGAGAATAGCATAATATATATTTAAGGTTTTGTTTCCAGATAACTTCATGACTCACATCTAAATCCTATGGAAAGGGATCCTATGGAAATGGAAGCTGAAGTACACTTTTCCTCAAAGCCACACCAATATCACTGCCCTGGTTCTCTAATGATAAAATTCAATGTCTTTGTGTGTGATGGTGGCAGAGGCTTCCATTCCAAAATTACCTCATTAAAATGAAGACTGAGGAGGCAAAATGTCACTGTGAGATCTTAAGAAAGACTTCGGAGACAGCACTCTTTGCATAAACATCAGAATATCAGCATTCTAAAGCAAAGTTGATGGAACAAAGTCCACCCTGCCCTTAAGGAGATATTAAAGACTAGTCTGTCTGAGTGGAAGACTATGAGAGGATAGGTCTTGAGCATAAGATGCTACTTGCAACTCTCCAGGTATACTTGGAGAATTTAGAGTTTATGCTTTCAGTGAGTAATCCACAAAATTTAAGTTACTGTCATTCACTTGATACAATCAGTTCAGTGGATACTACAGTTCAGCAAAGCATATAAGACCTACATTTATGGCAACAGAAAACAGATGAGATTTTATGTGGTAGATAGGCCATTTTATATCATTTAGTTTTGTATGTATAAACTTTAGGAACCAGTAGGAATTTGGAAAAGTAGAACTTTGGTTACAGAGAAAGGGATATGTACTTTGATAGAGATAGATATGGTTTTAGAAATAGATGTAATTATAAACATTGAAATAGATATACACTTAATATATATTTATATTATATATCTACTTCTCTATATAAATCACAATATATAGATTTGGTAGTTAGCAAAAATTTGGGTTGTGAGCACAAGGTTTCAGATGAGAATATCAAAGGCAAAACATGTAAGGAATAAGTGTCAGCAGCAATCACTTGGGGAATGTCCACTTCTCCAGAGTTTGTAAAAGAAATTAAATTAACAAAATAGAAGACTGGTGATAAAGAGAAGCACACTGAAGCACACTGCAAACCAGGTGCTAATGCTGTAAAAGATGTAAGATAGAATATAATTATGTGACCATAGAGAGTGGGGGTTAAACATTATTGATGTGATTTTCACATCAAGGTAGCTAACAGTCTGAAACAACGTATGTAGTATTTATGGTAATTGGTGTACAACACAAAATAAAGTTGAAGAAATATGATGCACAAGACTTATACCAAAGAGGTGATTGGAGTGATGGTAGATTGTGATCTAAGCACAACTAACCTGCCCTCAAGCTCCATGCTTAAACAAACTTTTTTTAAAAAACAATTCCACAGTGCTTGGTTCTTGGTAAATACTCACTAAATTTCATTTACATGAAATATTTGACTTATACTCTTTATTTACAAAGTCATTTGATCTAGACAATATCATTTTTCTTATTCACAGATGAAAAAACTTGGACTTAGTGCTATCACATAGAACTTAGTAACAAGATACAAAATGCGTAGGTGGCAGAGTCAGTGCATGAATGAAGACTGTTCAAATCTTGGCATGAGCTTTTATTCATTCTGCTATGATGTTTCCTCACCTAAGTGGGAAATCTGGTGTGCAAGCTTCTTTCTCTTGGGAATCAATTTTTAAAGTTTAATTTATTTTAAAACTGAAGTAGAATGAGGTGTGAAGGTAAAATTTCCTAACATACCACTAAGAAAAATATGTATGCAAAAGCAATGCCCTTTTATTATATCTTTCCCTATAAAAATGCATCCTGACATGGTCAATTTTTCAAAACATATTTTTAAAGAGTTCACTTGTATTACAATTCAAAAATATTGGAAGCCCACTACTATATGTGTAATATCTTACCATCTTTCATTAAGCACACGTTCATTTTTTTAAAACCCAAATGAGGTCTTGATACACTGGTTTATCCTCCCCTATTAGGAACCACCCATGCTCTCAAGAAACTCCTGCCCCTCTGTTTGTGAACATATTGGTCCTCCCCAGGATGGAAGTCCAACTCCTTCCCACTCATTTTGTGATTTCCACTCACTGATACAACACATTATGACAAAATGATCACTCACACACAGCCCAGAAGCCTGCTCCAGGTGTACCCTGTCCCGAATGCACCCCCATCCAACACCCTAAACCAGTGACCCTTCCTTGACACATTGCCAGAAAAGCATTCTCAAATTTGTACTTTCAACCCATACCCGCCAATCCCCAGTGTTCACCTGGTGCCTCTCTTAACCCTCCCCTCAGTTCCCTGGACCTTCCAACCCATCCTTTCCAATCTACCCACCTGTCAAACCTGCACTACCCAACCCAATAATATCACTACACTACTGTCATATCCTTTTAATGTGCAACTACACACTTTTCACCTTATCGTAGATTATGTCTGTATGGGTGTTGGATTACAACCTTCTTCTCCCTTTCTATTTCATGTAAGCTTATCTTCCAGTCAATAGCTCTCTGAGTCTGCTCAATTTGCTTAATTCATATCAGTGAGGCCACATAATATTTGTCTTTCAATGTCGGCTTGCTTCACTCAACATAAGGTCCTCTAGATTCACCCATGTTATCCTGTGTGTTAGCACAGTATTCCTTCTTACAGCTGAGTAATATTCCTTTGTGCGTATGTGCCACATTTTGTTTATCTATTCATCTATTGATGGGCATTTGGGTTGATTTGAAATTTTGGCAATAGTGAATAATGCTGCTATGAGCATTGGTGTGCACATATCTATTCATGTCTTTGTTTTCAATTCTTCTGGGTATACACCCAGCAGTAGAATTGCTGGATCATATGGCAATTGTATAGTTTTTTGAGGAAACACCAAACTGTCCTCCACAATGACTGGGTCAAGACTTCAGTGTTTTTGCAAGTAACTATGAATCTTGTCCTCTAAGGTGTAAAGCTGAGGGATTGCCATGGGCCCCGAGGGGAGAGAGAGGGAGGACTAGAATAGATGGAATGGGGGTGTTTAGTGGGCAATGGAAGTGCTCTACATGATCTTGCAATAATGGACACAGACCATGTTAAATATCATCAAAATTTATAAAAGTGTATGTTCTAAAAATGTAAACCATAATGTAAATCATTGACCAGGGTAGGTAGCTATGTTTCATTATTTGTATATCAGTTGTAACATGTACCATCCACATATAACAAGGTATTAATACAGGAAGAGGGAAAAGGGGAGGATGTTGGGTATACGGGAGTCCCCTGTATTCTGTATGTGACTTTACTGTGACCTAAAACTTCTTTGAAAACAAAATGAAAAAAAGTAAGACACTGGGGAATAAATGGAAGAAAATGTCACTGTACATACAGGACACCAGATATTACAGTGATGACAGGCAAAATGTCAAAAAAATTAAAATAATTTTCATTAATTTTAATATCCTAATCTTTTAATTTAATTTAATTTTTAGATTTTAAAAATGTGTATGTATTTTATTTCTTATATTTAAACCTAACATTATTATTTCATTTTCCTATTTATTGTATTTGGCTATTTTATTGGCTTCAGTTTTGAAGGAGCTTTGGATCGCAGAAGGGTTACACCTGCAGCAGGGGAGGATTATCAGTGTACGGTGTCAGTGATGGGGGATACATGGGAGGAAGTTCACCTGGGCATATATATAAGGTATATAAATATGTTCAAATTTTCATGGGCGTTGTCACAGTGGTTGGAGACTCACACAATAACCAAGAGTATATTGAATTCTCATCCTGGAGAGCTCAGCCACATTCTCTAATGGAATAGCAATGGTCCCCAAGTACAGGGGCAATGACTGGTGGAAGAGGATGATCCATTGGTGGGCCCTTGAAATTGACTACTCTGCTTATGAGCCTGTGCTCTTGAAATTGAATCTTAGCCCAGTGTTGTGGGGTGCCTAAAATTTGCCTCCTGAGAGCCCCCTTGTTGCTCAAATGTGGCCTCTCTCTAAGCCAAACTCAGCATATAAATGCATTATTTTCCCTCAGCGTGGGGCATGACTCCTTAGGATAAGCCTCTCTGGCACTAGGGGATTACTACCAAGCACCAACTAGCAATGCAAATGGAAAAAGACTTTGAATAAAAGGGGGAACAGGTAAAGACAAATGAGTTTATATGGCTAAGAGACTTAGTGAGTAAGGAGATCATCCCAGAGGTAACATTTATGCACATCTCAGCAAGATCTCATAGATTGCCAAAGTGGAAACTACCCCAAATAGTGGGGCTCCTGAGGGCTTGGAGATACCCAGGTCCAGATAGCTCTGGAGTTTGGTGCCTTGCCTGTGGGCCCTACTTTGGAGTTTGTGCTTCTAAGAGTGACAGAGTTGGACTCAATTATGGCTTCCCTACATATAACTCATCTGTTCCTTCTATTTATACTTATACTTGGGGGCCGGCTCAATAGCCCAGTGGATAGGGCACCAGCATACCACATGGGAGGCCCCGGGTTCGGTTCCCAGGACGTCTCCTAGTGGGCAGACCGCCTTGAGA
>PVKH010039671.1:0-11079 GCA_004027955.1 Chaetophractus vellerosus | reverse complement strand
GAACAAAGGAACCTGGAAGCCTGAACCCTGGAGACGTCGGCAGCCATCTTCCTCCAGGACATGGACTTTGGTATGGGAGGAAATTTATGCTTTGTGGCCTGGTAACTGTAAGCTTCTACCCCAAATAAATACCCTTTATAAAGACCGACCAATCTTTGGTATATTTCAAAAGGCACGCCTGTGGCTGACCAAAACAGGAAGTAAGAGCAAATTTTATATAAATATCAAAAGACAGGATGATACTAGCTGATGTCATGTAAAATAATTTTAAAATTTAATAAAATATTACCTAGCAGTCACCAGATTAATCAAATTATAGCCATACCATATTAAATGAAATAATTCCAAAGGCATTGTCATTTGATAATATTGTCACAGAAACTGTCCTTGGCCATCCAAGCTTCACATTCACTGAGGGTTTCTAAAATCAAAGCCAAAAAGTAAATTAATAAAACAGCAAGAAAAAAATCATTTAATAGAATTTCTGTCTTTAAAAACTATTCAGAATATAAATAAAAACACAAGTATTCTTCTAATTTTAATGTATAGATTAAGAAAACATATTCAGACTAACTCAACATGGTAAGGAAGCCTCAAACACAAATTCCTGAAAAAAAGATTTAAAAACCAGTAATCACTGACTATTAAAGATACTAAAATACAATTATATTATAACTAATCACTGGTTAGTATACTCTAATATTACTGTAATTATAATTACTATAATATCATTACTAATATTATAACAGAAAATTAGGCACTTAGCATGAAATTCTGTTTAATTGTGATTACTGTTACACTATAGAAGGTGCTGAAAACACAAGAAATAGTTATTCTGGAAGTCACAGAGCCAAATTAAAGATAACATTTTAAAGCAAATTTACTTATAAAAATGGGGAGAGTTTTCTGCAACATCTTTATTGATTTTAAGCAGCAGCATAAAGGAATATGAAAAAGAATGATTTACAAAAGAAAACAGGACTTTTTCAAGTATAATTTTCATGGAAATTTTAGTCATATTATCATCATAAGTCTAAAAAAAATTCTCAATGCTATTCAGAAAAATTAACTAGAGCAATGTTGTCAGTCATTGCTTCAACCTAACAAATCAGGCTATAAAGAACAATTAAATTTAGGCTATTCATGTATTTTTCCCAGGGTACTCTGAAATTTATTCCAAGATACAGGGACCTCCCATTTCCATGCCTGCTTTTGTATCCTTGCTCTTTAACTCAGAAGTCAAGGTCATTCTTTATGCATCTAGTAGCAGGGGAGGGATAAAAGAGAAAAGGGCCAAAGGGAAGATAAGGTTCTCTTGAGCATTTGTCAAGGCAATTCCAAAAAAACATGAATGGATCTCAAAACTAGCTGTAGAATCTTCCAAACAAGATTATAGCAGAAATTGCCAGACAGTGGAACCGGTAAGGAATTTCTCAGGTCTGGCAGCTATGAAAATCACCGCCAGTTCCTTGAACTGGCTCTACTCTAGGGAATTTTTTTTAAGTTTTACCATATTCTTATGTGTTTAAGGTTAAGAGGGGACGAAGGCTTACCTGTAATGTTAAGTGAAAAATAAAAGTTTCATCGGGTTCTGGTAAGTCATCATCACATACTGCTATGTACACTGTCCTATTTGTTTCTCCAGAAGGTATGAAAGCTGCAGCGTATGTGTCAAAAAAGTCGCCTGTGTCTTCACCATGTAGCTATCAAATGCAAAATATAGGTAGTCCTTATATAACACAGTGTTAGGACTAACAAAACTAACACCAATTGGAGAAACCCATGGGCAGGTGGGAGAGGGGAATAAATCATCAAGTGGCATTGGCATTTTTCAGATAGGATATAAAAAATACAAAACCTAAATACTTAAAAACTGGTAAAAATCATCTCCAAAAAAATTATATAAAAAAATTATAAAAAGAAATGCTTCTAGCTTAAAGCATTTATTTATGCTCTAGAAGGAAAAGAATAATTACATTAAAAGTAGTGCATTTTTTCTGTGCCGCTTTATTGATCTAGAGTAAACTACTGCAAACCTAACAAGAAGACAAATTGTAGCTAAAACTCACAAAGAGGTGAAGCAGCCTACCAAAAAAGTTTCAGGAAAATCAATTATTTTCCCTATCAGTTTCAAAGAAACTGCTCTTTCCAAAAATTTCAGCCTGAAATTGTATTTATATTCTCCCACAACAATCCTAATAAAGTCCCAGTTCTTTTAGCTCTCCAAATTTCTTGTTCATTGCAAACTTTAACTTTTTAAGACCTCATTCTGTAAAATCAGGCATTGCTAACAACATTCTCAGTAGAGTAATGCTTATGAAATTGTAAAGGAACATCTTGTGCAATCCCAAATGAAATTTCTTTAGCCAAAGAACTCAAAATTTAACTAGTAGAAAAAAAATAAGATTTAGTACAAATTAAAAATGCATGAAAGGTATAAGTAACTTTTAGTTAAATTCCAGTTTTCCCATTTATAAAAATAAATTATGATTTATTAAATACTGGAGAAACACAAGTAAGTTCACAAGGGTATTGCACTCATATCTTAATATTTAAAATGTCAGTCTTTTAGAAAGCATTAAGTATCAAGAGCCACTGGAACAAACAAAAGTCCAATTTTTGAAAATCATTTAAAAATCCAAACATGCAAAAATCAATATATATGTAAACAGTTTCACCAGAGCAATATTCATAAGCTCAATTGGAAGCAATCTCAATGCAAATGGTCGAGGAATGATTAGTAAATGATGAATGATGACACTTTCCTCAAGGAAAGTTGTGAAAATATATACCAACCTGAAAAAATTATTAGGATACAATCAAAGTTATATGAAAAAGTAGATTATCAAATTCAATGTACACACAAACTAAAAAATCCAATAAATGTTTGCATGTTGTATATTACATAGATTAATATATAATAATATACACATATAATATACATAGATTAAATAAAAACCAAAAGCAATGCACAAAATTATAATATTGGATTTGTTTCATCACTAGTTTACCTTCTTTTTCTCTTTTCACAATGTTTCATAATGTGATCATTTACCTTATTGATTAAAAACTTATTTTTACCAACAAAAATATCAAGTACTTTGGGTCTCAAATATAGCAATATCCTTAATGTTCTTATGATATTACTTCCTTGTTAAAAATAAATACACACACATAAATAGTTTAACAGATGCTATTTAACGTCTATTTAAGCTAATATACTTAGCTTTGTCCCAATAAACAGCTCTCTGACATGACTAAGTTGTTTTTTGTTTTTTCTTTTCATATTGCCACTGTTGTACTTATATATTTTATGTTGTATCTATATATTTAAAAAACTGTAGTCAAATGCACATGGCTACCTTGGAGCACTCTATCCACCTGTAAGAAACTGAATGGGACAGTGTATCTACAAATCATTTATCATAATGAAACAACTCAGAATATCAAATAGTAAAAAAAAAAAAAAAAGTCCTTGCCATTGAAGACTAAGAAATTTCAAGTCAATTTCAGTAAGAATAGAACTGAAATCATTTCTTACCGATATAATTGCAGTGACATTTGCTGGCTCTCCTACCCTTTCGATGACAAGACGAATAACTGTTGTACTTGTTTCATTAACAACAAATTCTGTTTGTCCGGCAAACCTTACTTCTGTTTCTCCAAACACAAAGGGGATGAGTAAAGCTGAAAGAAGATTTACTAATAAAGATGCGGAGGGCATCCCTATAGGGAAAAAAAAGATTTTATTCACAAAACATATCTAAAATATTTGCATTAGATTGTCATCTACATATAGAAACACAGAGTGAAGAGTTAGACAGTAAGCAAATAAATAAATACATCAAATATGAAGCAATGTAATTCAACCACGTAATCACAGAGGTAAGTTTAAAAAAAAATCTCGATTTCTTATTATGGCTTTCTTTTACTATTCATACATAGTCTTTCTTCTTTAGCTTCTAAATCAAGTAAAAGTCACAACTAGTTCAAACCAACTTAAATTTGGCTTATTAAAAAATTTACTGACCACCACTTTAGTCTAAGACAAACCTAAGCAGCAATATAAAAATTCATTTAAAGCCCACCTTTCCCAAGGTGAAACTGTAACATACCAGACAAAACTAAAAAATTATCAAACGGATCAACAATTTTAATGAGACTTACCATCTATTTACTTGATGATCATGCAAATATGGAAAACCTCTTGAAGCTGGTATATATACAAAAGAGTTGAAACTAAAGCTTTAACAATAAATTAATAATTTCTTGTTTGGCATCTACTTTTTCCTTAAATTTGTTTGCCTTATTTGACAATGCTTTTTAAATTTTTTAGCTATTGCAAAGAAATGATAATCCTCTTAAAGAGGTAAATTTCTTTCATTTTACTAGCTAATTAGTAATACCACTTCTAAGAATACATCTATGTTGCTTTAAAAATAAGCAAGTTTGGCAAAATGTGTATTTTTTTTTTCTTTTACATAACTTCTATTGTTTTCTTCTTACTACAATGTGTTGCTTTATGAGTCATTAATATTGCTCCTACTTTCATACTGAGTGATTCAAGAGCTTTCAAAAGCACAACAGTGCAGGGGCCTCTTGAAAGTGCTGCTTTTTTGTAATGTAGATGCACCTCTAAAAATGTGAACAATTTATCTCACGGATCATTAAGATTCCAATGGATCTATGTGGTCAGTCACACGAACATAATAAGTTCATGCTTTTTAGAGGAGTGTTGCATTATGTACTCTATGAGCCAAAATGTTCCCTATTAATCTTTACCTTGGTCAAGAAGTAATAGAACTTTCATGTATATGGTAAATTCTTTTATTTCCTACACATGATTTTAAATTCAGTAACCACCAAATACATTGGTTCTTGAATATTTGGGGGGTTTAAATGCAATTTTCTCAGTCAAGTATATTCACACAATGCAATCTGAGATTGCTTAGTAGTGTCTCGCAGGCTTATGACCGACCACACAATGCGATGCAGAGTTCAGACAGAGTCCAGGAGAGGGACCGCAGGCCCCTAGGGAAAGAGATTCTGAAAGTCGAGGACTCTTTTTGCACCTGAGCCTTCTATCCAGGAGAGTCTGCCACAGGGCTAAAGGACCTGGGAAAAGAAGTAAAACAGCTATCCCTCACTAGCCTCAAACTCTTCCCGGACTTCTAAGCCAGGAACATTCATCTAAAGAAAAACAAAAAGATGAGAGAAAGGGAAGGACAAAAGCAAATCAAGGGTGAGGCAGGAAATTGGGAGCAGTTCTGAGCTAAACCAAAGACAACTCGAGATGAACTGGTGAATATACCAAATGTACGCTCTAGACCATAGTTAGTGGGAATAGTCTGATGATGTTCTCTCATAATCTGTAACAAATGTTCCACAACGATGAAAGGTGCTGGTGGAGGGGTGCTGTATGGGAATTCTGCACATTATGCATGATTGTTTCGTAATTTCACAACTTCTCTAATTAAAAAAAAGATCTTTGTGGAATTCTAAAGTCAAGGATTTCCACCCCACTTATGACATAGTGGTGAAAAAATGAAGTGGGGAAAATGAAGAGAATGGAGAATGGAGGGGTGAGAGGGTAGCAGCCTAGGCCTTAGATGTGTCAGAAAGAGATCGACATTGGTCTACTGTGATTTGGAAGAAAAATCTAAAGTCCATGAACAGGAGATATGACAGGCCATTGGGCTGAAAGAAATAAGAAGACATCGGCATTAATAGGGAGAAAGGCTCAGAGGTGGCTGAGAATTGTGGTTAATAGAACAAATGCAGGAATGTCCTTCTGTGAACTAGAATGGATGTTCGTCACACTTGCAGGGTGGTGGGGATGCAGAGAAGCATGGGAAAAACACAATTAATGTGACCTATAGACTATAGTTAACAGCAATACTGTAATATTCTTGCACCAATGCCAAAGATATACTGTGATTATAAGAGGGGGTATGGAAAAAATACGCCAGATGTACTCTATGGACCATAGTTAGTAGTAATAGTCTGATATTATCTCATTATCAGTAACAAATGTTCCACAAAGGTGTGGTATGTTGGTGAAGGGTTATCACATGGGAATTCGACACATGTGCATGATTTTTCTGTTAGTTCACAACTTCTGTAATAAAAATATATTTTAAAATAGCAATAAAAAATGCAAAATTTCTCATTTTCATATTGATTACATGCTGAAATGATAATATTTTGGATATACGGCTAAAAATATATATATTATTAAAATTGGAGGAAAAAAAAAGAGTGAGAAAGCTAAAGTGAGATTACAGCCTGAGAAGGGAGAATCATGGACGACCAAGAGCAGAAGATCTCAAAATCTGTCTCGCATAAGAATCAGCCAGGCTGTTTGTTAAAATGCTAATTCCCACTCCCAGAAATTCTGATAGACAGGCATTCAGGCTGAGCCCAGGAATCTGCATTTAGCAGGCACCCCTACTGATTCTGAAACAACTGATCCTTGGGATACACTTTGAAAAACACTGTCCTAGAGCGTGAGGAAGGTGAACATATATATTATAGGTCATGTCTGTAGCTTTAAGTCAGTTACTGATTTCTTCAGTGCTGTATGCTTGAACTTACTACAGACTTCCTCTTATATTTCTCTACATATTTTCACATTGCCTTTTAAGATTCCATGCATCCTGAGGAAAAACTGTAATCTTAATAGCAAATGTTTATACAGTGCTGCTCTAGGTACATTATACACATTAATAACTTTAATCCTCACAACAATCGCTAAGAGGAAGGTGCTGGTATCATTAACCTCATTTTCAGTTGAGGAAACTTAAGATACAGACAGGTTAGTTAACATGGCAGTGTTATTCAGCAAAGTACATAGGCAAGATTTGAACCCAGGAACCCACCAATAACCACATTATACTGCCGCTTACATTTTATTCCTATAAATCACACATCTCTATCTTGAATAATAGGATAGCTAATTGTTGCTCCATGTTGACAAGCATTCAAATATTTTAAACACATGTGTAACAATCAAAACCACCATAAAAGGGCCAGCTCGATAGCCCAGTGGATAGGGCGCCGACATACCACATGGGAGGCCCCGGGTTCGGTTCCCAGGGACCTCTCCTAGCGGGCAGACCGCCTTGAGAATGGCAAGCTGCCGCGGGCGGGCAGAGCCACCGTGGGCAGGGCAAAAAGCTGCCACGGACAGGGCAGGTCGCCCGCGAATGGAGCGCAGCCAGCCACCCGCGAACTGAGAGCCGGCCCGTGAATGGAAGCAGAAGCCGCCCACAAGCGGGGAAAGCCGCGCCTGCGCAGTGACTAGTCTTGGCGCATCGCCGCAGCGGGGGGGAGGGGAGATATGTAATAAAATAAATAAATCTTAAAAAAAAAAAACCACCATAAAATACATAATTACAAATCTCCTAAAAGTTTTCACCTTATTATTGTGATAAAAATTACATTTATTTAAATGAAAGTACAGTTCTCTTGACTACTTTAACTATTTAATAGTATCTTTTAATGTCAGGACTGATGAGCTCAAATGTTCCATTCTGTAGATTCCCAGCAATTAGAGCTCTCAGATCTTGTGTTTAAATCAGTAAATTCATTTTAAATTGGTCCACATCGGCAAGTTTTAAGATTATGGGAAATGAACAAAAAAGCATGATTGGAAATGCCTCAAATTCTGTGACATTATTGATAATTGTGTCTCCTTGCCTTTCATCTTTTCACACTTGTAAGAAAAGTTGTTGGAGCAAAGTTGGCAATCAATAGAAACTAAAAGATGAAAAAAAAAAAAGCTTTGAAAGTGAAGTACCCATTAGAAGACAAGGCATAATTACACAGATGCTGAATAGTTTCTTTTTTTATAGTAACTAGGTACATTTTCCTTTATCGTACTAGTCTTTGGAAGTCCCTTTATTAAACTCAGAAGCCTAAGCAATAGTAACCGACACATGTTGTTAAATATTAAGTCTATTTCAGGTCACTTTTTCTCTTATTAGATTTAATACAAAATTTACATGTCCCCTCACTCCACTTATTTTATGAATTTCAAATGATGTATGTTTAAAGATCATAATATTCTTAATTCATATTATCACAATTGTAAAAACAATTTTAGCATTACTGATGCCTTCCTCCTTTCTGTATTGGCATGATATTCCAAAAATCAAGGCTCACCTTTCTAAATAGCATCCTCCAACTCTTCCTCGGTATGATTCAAAGGAAATTAAAACTGTTCCTGCCAACAGATATCTTACGTCTTAAGGCCATATGAGATTTAGATTACTTTCTGATTTCTTATTTCCTGATTTACACAATGATGTTTTTTATGATTTTTAATAGAGTCCTAATAGCACATAAGCACAAAATTCCAGATTCTTGGATTTTATTAATCATATTCAGCCTAACTAAAGAGTCAACTAATTCTGGAGAAAATATTTCAGAATTAAAATCTGGAACATATTGAGTAGCTCCTAAAATGTAAACTGGTTGCTTTCAAAAGCATAGTTTACTCTTCTTTTTTTAAAGATTTGCTTTATTTATTATCCTCCCCCTCCCCCATTGTTTGTGCTCCCTGTGTCTGTTGTGGCTCGTCTTCATTTTTTTTTAGGAGGCACGGTGAACGGAACCCAGGACCTCCCATGAGGGAGGGAGGGACCCATCACTTGAGCAACCTCCGCTCGCTGCTTGTTGTAACTCTCACATTGAGTTTCCTCATTGTGTCTCCTTATTGCATTACCTCGTTGTATCATCTTGTTGCATCTGCTTGCTGCACTATCCTGATACATCATCTTGCTGTCTTGCTTGTCTTCTTTAGGAGGTACTGGGAACCGAACCCAGAACCTCCCACGTGGTAGGCTGGCACCCAACTGTTTGAGCCATATCTGCTTCCCACATAATTTACTCTTTAGTATAACATTTGTATACTGAGTACCTAATACATATTGTGCAATATCTTATGCTAGTTATGAAGGATACAAAGATGCATAAGACATGGTTCTTGACTCTAGGATACTCACAGGGATGGACATCTGAGTCAGACCAATCAAAACAAATGAGTCACAAGTCTGGCACTTTTGCTTAGCATAGGGATGCAGATTCCCTCTTCTGCTGGATTTGGAATCATGATAATTGGGGTCAGTTTTCCCCCACAGCCTAGAAATGAACCCAACACAGCTGAAGACAGAGCCAAGAGGTGGAGAGAAGCCAAGTCTTGAAAATCAAGCTTAGGTTCCTGACAGCTTAACCATGAACTTTTTAGTTACTAAGGCAATAAGTTACTTTTTTTTTTGCTCTAGCCCACTTGCTTTGGATTTTCTATCACTTTCACCATCACTCAATCTGCAGCCATTGTGAACTCATGTTAGGGTATATACCAAGGGGAAGGTTCTGCCTACCCTGACTCAATAGTCTTAGTCTTCTCCAAGCACTTGTGAAAGGACACCACACTAGCTAACTCTCCTATTCTCTTGCAAGTATTACCATCTCCTGTACTCACAGTCCAGTATTTTTCCCTCCACCTCAAAAACAACAATGATGAGTAAGGAAATTTAGGACATCCAGGCAAACCAAAGATATCGTCACAGAAGATAAAAGTAGGACAAGAGTACACAACATTGGCTCAGTGTCCTGAAAAAGTTAATGCCTTCCCAATTGTCACCAAGGAGCCCCAATATCATGTTTTTGTAAATTGACCTGGTGCTAATTCCTTTCCATTGCTGTTTTCCAAGATACCTAGCTCTTTCTTCCCTTTTGAAAACCTACTTGGATTTCAAAACACATAACCACATTAAATGTGATTTAAAAAACAACATTTGCTAACCACAATGTGTCATCATAACTTTTGAATTCTGCACCCTGTTTTTCTAGAGTACTAGCTTCCTCCATCTTGCCTCTTACTGATGGGGTACCTCAGGAAATGTAGTGAATACATTCTTAGTAAATGGGAATAGTCTCCTATTTTAGGGTCCAATAAGTGCACAGAAGCAGAGTAAAATAAGGAAGAAAATAAAATAAATAAATGAAAACCAATGTAAAGAACATAAAAATTCAATTGATTTTTCTGATATTGCAGTAATCACCTTTCATACAGAAACTTTTCCTCAATTTAAAAGTCAATTCTGTCTTCTTAAGCTTCAGATTAAACAACTGTACAACATCAAAAGAGAAACATTATTAGTGCAGAATTGAAGGGATGTATTGACCTTTCACTTTCAGATATTGCCTTGTCATCTGCACAAGCATCTCCCCACAATGTGACCACCAGGTAATTAATACTGAAAATATGATCCTAATGGAGCAAGGTTTTCAAGTTTAGAATTACTTGAATTCTAATACATTTACTAAGGGGCAGTCTAAAACTATAGAATTACTCCTGTGGAACAAGAGAAGCTTCATCATTCATACCATCAATTATTCAACCTCTGAGAATTCTTAATCTGTGTTATTTGTACTTCAAGGGTACTACCAAAAAACTGACCTTTTCCTTTCCTTTCATACCAAAACAGAATTTAAATTTGCAACTTTCAAAAGAAACAAAAAGTTACAAATGGAGATAATGATAAATATTATTAAAATTATATAAGGAATGGTCTTTTATAGTTTTTAGGACTACTGGGTAATGTTATTTTATTTATTTTCAATTTTCAGGGAATATATTTTAATTTATTTTTTAAATAATTTATTATATACACAAAACACAATATTAAAAAGGAACAAAAAGGCAAAAGTGACTAGTAAGTCTCCCTTATAGCACCCTCCCCCAACTACATGCTTCTGCTACCCATAGTCAATCCCTGTTGTTAACTTTGTGTCTCTCAGAGATAATCTAAGGGACCAGCTATAGCCCAGTGGATAGGGCGCCGGTTCACCACATGGGAGGCCCCGGGTTCGGTTCCCGGGGCCTCTCCGAGTGGGCAGACCGCCTTGAGAGGGCAAGCCACCGTGGGCGGGGCAGAGCCACCGTGGACAGGGCAAAAAGCCACACAGGCAGGGGCAAAGCCGCCACGAGCAGGGCAAAGCCACCACAGGCAGGGCAAGTTGCCCGTGAGCAGAGCAGAGCAGAGCCGCCCGCGAACGGGGTAAGCCGCCTGC
>PVKH010039670.1:0-11158 GCA_004027955.1 Chaetophractus vellerosus | reverse complement strand
GTCTATTGATTCCCTATTTTATTAGCCTGCCTCAACTAGACTGTGAACTCCTTGAAGGTAGGGACCATGCAGCTAGTGCAACATCTTGCTTTAAGGATACACCGAATAAATGTTTGTTTAAATGAAATGTTCTAAGCACACTCTCGGGTGGTCTTCTTTCTTTGTCATTGTCCCTGACATTCAAGAAATGCAATCCCGAATAAGGAGCTAATTGGCTAGTGAGTCTGGGATCTGATTACAGAATTGAAAGACAGTAATTTTGGATGGAAGAAAGATGTATAAACCAAACATGATAAAGAAGTTTTGGCAAATAGGTCAAATAAGGATTCCAGTCAGACATACCTCCTGGATTCTGGAATGAAAATCTACCATGCAATTGAGTCTTCTGCCCCATCCCCTTCTCCTGTCTGATTGCCTTCTTCCTTTTTTCCTTCAGTTCACTATGGGGCCTAAAGTGTGGTTAAACATTTCAGATCCCTGGAA
Organism: Chaetophractus vellerosus; assembly: GCA_004027955.1. Classification (NCBI taxonomy): domain Eukaryota; kingdom Metazoa; phylum Chordata; class Mammalia; order Cingulata; family Chlamyphoridae; genus Chaetophractus; species Chaetophractus vellerosus. The sequence continues at coordinate 10,675 of PVKH010039670.1, read as the reverse complement.
AAACAATCCTAGCATTCTTTTTTTTCCCTCTAGAATTATTTTACTAACTCATAAATGTACAACAGCTTCTTAACTCTACACACACACTTAAATTTTTTTAAAAGGAAAACATTATGTTTTATTACACCATGGTCCTGGCTAATAGCTTTTCAAAACTTTGAGAAAAATCTTTAAAAAGGTTTCACATGTCACCTGAAACTTACAAATTTAACATTATCAAAGAAGCAATGCTTCTACACTCTTACAAAGACCACTAGAAAGAAACAACAATTAAAAAGCTAAGAAACTGTCTCAAAGGCATTTTTTTTTTAACAATCCTTCCTCCACAGTAAGGTAATGTTATTAAATAATCCAATCCACTCACAAAATGGCTCTCTGCATCTGCTCTGGTGTCTTCTGCCATATCACTGCATGTTATGCATGACTGAGATAACAGTTTCCTCAACACTGTTATTTCGATAACCTGAAGCTGTTCTGTTACCTCTGGGCTCTCATCCTTTCCTATTTATACAGTGAAGCCCATGACAAATAGGAAGAAGCTCAATATCAGCTCCTTCCTTCATAACCCCCACTTCCTCCAGTGCCTCCTGGACCATAGTTTCCTCCACCATATGGTCCCCCCATGTTCCTGTTACCACCAAAGTTTCCACTCTTCATTGGACCATAGTTAGAAGGTTGCTGATTATAATTTCCAAAATCATTGTAACTTCCACTTACATAATTTCCTCCTCCATAGTTGTCATAACCACCTCTGTAGCCTCCACCCTGGTTTCCATATCCAGGTCCTCCACCACCATATTCTCCTCTTCCTCCTCCATAACCAGGGCTACTTCCAAAACTGCCACCTCCAGGTCCTCCTCCATACCCATTATCGCCATCTCCAAATCCACAACCACTTCCATATCCATCCGGTCCTCCTCTAAAGTTACTTCCTGGTCCTGGTCCAAAATTTCCACCACCACCATGTGAATCTCCAAAACTAAAATTGCCTCCTCTTCCATTCCTAGAACTTTGGACTTCCTGCATTTCTTGTCGAGACAAAGCCTTTCTTACTTCTGCATTATGATCAATTATGGTATGGTATTTCTGCAAGACAATTTTATCAACAGGATCATGGTCATCAAAAGTCACAAAGCCAAAGCTTCTTTTCTTTCCAGACTGCCTATTAGTAATTATCTCAGCGGTATCAATTTTTCCATATTCCTCGGAGTAATCTCTAAGGTGATGTTCCTCAGTATCTTCTTTAATTCCACCAACAAACAGCTTCTTCACAGTTACATGAGCCCCTGGATTTCCAGATTCCTCTTTTGCTACAGCACGTTTTGGCTCAACCACTCTCCCACCTATTGAATGAGGTCTAGCAGCCATCACAGCATCAACTTCAGCCATGGATGAAAAAGTTACAAAACCAAATCCTCTTGATCTTCTACTTGCAGGATCCCACATCACCACACAGTCTGTAAGTTTCCCCCATTGCTCGTAGTAGTTCCTCAGACTTTCTTCTGTTGTTTCAAAACTTAAGGCACCAATAAAGAGTCTACGGAATTTTTCCTTTTCTCTCTCCACCGCGGACTCAGTCGCTTCATCCCGATTTCCCATAGCCGAGCGAGAAGAGAGAGATCTCCGTGGACGAACAGGACCCGACCGTCCTGGCACTGCTGTGAGAACTGCCGCTGCTCAACTACAGTCGGAACCGTGGTCCATGCTTGGTGGCAAAGCCCCAAAATGTGTATATTTATTACAGGTGTTGTGCCACACTGATGAAGGATGTATATGTGGGAGGTTGTGGGAGGTGTGGGAGGTGGGGCATATGGGTACTCCTAAAATTTCTGTGTAACATTTACGTAATCAATGTATCCTAAAAATAAAATAAAATAAAATAAAATAAAAAAAAGAAGAAAGAAACAGCTCCGCACGGCCCGGTGCTGCTCCTCCTCCCCAGCATTCTTAAATGAGTCGTTTTTTCATTCGAAGAGCATGTCAAAGTTGTAAATAAGACCGTGAACTCATCAAAATGGGATGCAAAAATCAAAGAGGAGGAAGGAGTGGAAGGAAGAAGAAACAAGGTTAGAGGCCATCGCTTATGAAGAAAGGCCACTTATTTTGAAATAAAACTGGATGAAAGAGATCAGTGTGAAAGACTGTATTTCAGTGGTCCCACATTACTTACTCCATAGAGTAGGTTTACTGTTTTTCATTCTGTAAATACGCCTCCTCCCTAGACCGTCCTTCTCCCTCTCCAGACACGCATGCACACACATGCACACATATGTGCACACACATGCACATGTGCACATCACCCTAACCTAGGCTAGATGAAGACCTTACAGACTCTAAGTACTACGAAGATGGTTGTGCATGGCTATGTGTTATAGAAATTAAAAACAATACTGTTGTATTAGAGATAGGGGTGCTAATGCAAAGTACCAGAAATCTGTTGGCTTTTATATAGGGTGTTTATTTGGGGTAAAAGCTTATAGTTATAAGGCTCTAAAGAGTCCAACTCAAGTTACCATAAGAGGTATTTTCTCACTAAGGTCTGTTGCCATGTCTTGAAGCAAGATGGCAGGCAATGTCTGCAAGGGTTCAGCCTTCTACTTCCTCTTTTTTTTAATATACAGTTTTTTAAAAAGATACTTCGATTACATAAATGTTACATAAAAAATATAGGGGATTCCCATACGCTTCACTCCCTACCCCTCCCACATTTTCCCACATTAACAACATCCTTCATTAGTGTGGTACATTTATTACAATTGATGAACAACACATTTTGGAGCATTGCCACTAAGCGTGAATTATAGTTTACATTGTAGCTTACACTCTCTCCTGCACAATTTTGTAAGTTATGGCAAGATATATAATGGCCTATATCTGTCATTGCAATGTCATTCAGGACAATTCCAAAGTCCCAAAAATGTCCCCATATTGCACCTCTTTTTCCTTCTCCCCTCAGAACCTCCAGTGGCCACTGCCGCCACATCAATGATATAAGTTCTTCCATTGCTAGAATCACAAGTCCACAGTACAATACCAGTAAGTCTACTCCAGTCCATTGTTCATTCCCCAGTCCTGAGGACTCTGGGATGGTGATGTCCAATCCACCTCCAATTGTGAGGGGGCCTAGATCCCATGAGGCAGATGGATGGTACTATTCTGCCTGTAGATGCAGACTCTCTATCTTCCTTGGGATGGTCGTGGTCCATCATCATCTCCTTTTTAGTTGTCCTGGGTGAGTCCAATGACTGGAGAGCCGGTGTTGGAACTCGGCTGAGATTCAGAGCCCAACTGGTACATGGACAGCCCAAAGATTTAAGTCTCTTGGACCCATCAACTCCAGCACTAACTATAGGTTCAAATAGAAGGGGCAGAAGAGCCATATGTAGGGAAACCATAACTGAGTCCAGCTCTGTAACACTGGCCTCCTCTTCCTCTTAAGGCTCCATGGACCCAGCTGCTTCTGATTTCAGCAGTAGGCTGGAGGGCCCATTTCTTTCTGGCCTTCTCTGCTGCTCAGGGCTCTGGTCTCTTCAACTGCAAATTATCAGGTGAATGGCTCAGCTTTCCCCAGGGCTTTAGCTGTTTGAGCCTTCTTTCTGTCACATGGCAGGATTGAAATTACCTCTTCTGTGTCTATGGAGCTCTATTTCTTCCTGTACCTTGTACTCTGTCTCCTTGAGTGAGTGCCCATTTATATAGCCCACCAAGGGAGCAGGAACTTAAACTGAGTTATATCCTACTGGTTGATTCAAAGCCCTAATCTTGATTTAATCAAGTAAATGTAAAACATTTGAATTTAATACAACTAAAGGGTATCACACCCAGAGGAACAAACTAGTTTACAAATATAATTTGTATCTCTTTATGGAATTCATAGATAATATCAAACTGCCACAACTGTGAAAAATATAAAACGTAATTTTTTCAAATTTTCACCAAATATATATGTAAACCATTATCAAAATATCTTTTTTTTAAAGATTTATTATTATTATTTTTTTTTATTACATATCTCCTCTCCCCCCCGCTGTGGCGACGCGCCGAGACTGGTCACTGCGCAGGCGTGGCTTTCCCCGCTTGTGGGCGGCTTCTGCTTCCATTCACGGTCAGCTCTCAGTTTGCGGGTAGCTGGCTGCGCTCCATTCGCAGGCGACCTGCTCTGCCCGTGGCGGCTTTGCCCTGTCCGTGGCAGCTTTTTGCCCTGCCCACGACGGCTCTGGCCCACCCATGGTGGCCTGCCATTCTCAAGGCAGTCTGCCCGCTAGGAGAGGTCCCCGGGAATCGAACCCAGGGCCTCCCATGTGGTATGCCGGCGCCCTATCCACTGGGCTATCCAGCCGGCCCCAAAATATCTTTTTTTTAAGCCTTAACTTTTTCTACTTTTTATACTCCTGCTTTCCTGGTGCTCTAAGCATGTGTTCAATTTTTCTGTAGAGTATCGCCCCAATTATGTACTTTCTCCCATATTATTTCTTAGTTCTCCAGGTAGAAATAAGAATCAAAATATGACCCAAGGAGTCCTCTTTTGTGTTCTTCACCCCACTTTCTACTTTACTTACAAGGTTACCCTCACAAGTCACCTCCCTTCCTTTCCTTTACTTATTGATGGTTTCATCTCTTTTCTCTACCTCACATTTTATTTTCCCCTTATGTTTAAATCAAATTGAAGAAGCTTTCTATTTTTAATGACAGATGAACTTGGTGCCCTAAGAGGTGGGTTATTGCCTTACTTGAAAGATGTATTTTGTGCCTTCAATCTAAAAACCTTCTAAACCACAAAGATAAATCCCCCTCTTTCAGTCAGGATTTTTCTCCTTGTAGCATACAAAGAATCAATTTCCATTTTTTTAGTTTATGTGTATATATGTGACCAAACAGATTTAGTTTTAGATAAATACAATCTAAGAAAGTTCTATGCCATTAGGAGTCAAGTGTGGGCAAGGGCTGGTCCTACACTAATATTAGATTTCAAAATGTTAGAGAAACCAAATCCGGTCAGTTATAGCTTGGTAAGTGAGGTTGGGAGAAAGTCCAATATTACTTGAACGAGGTTCTGGTTAGTTGGGGAAATGGCAATTGTTCTACTCCATTAACACTACCCACAGAGTACTGGTCTTCTATGGCTCAAAGGGACAGTTTCTCTGAAACAAAGTGAAGTGCTTGGCCACCTTTACCCAAAAGTACCTAGTGTGGCCAAGGATGGCTTGTACAAGCTCAGTGTCACAGCAAAATTTGCACTGCTCAGTGTTATAAAGGCAAGGCTGACTTCATTCAAGGGCTATTGAATATGGGAAGGAGACTAGAACTCAGCTCTGTCAAGGCAAAGAGTGGTAGGGTATGGAGAGGGCTAGTGAAAAAGTACTGGGGGACATTAAAAGGGGATAGATCACTGGGATGGGTGAGTGATTTAATTGCTGGGTTTGTAATTAGGGCCATTTGGTTTGGAATGTGTTCCTTTGCTGTGATTAGGCTACCTGGGTCTTGGAAGGTCCAGGAGAGACTGAGAGGGGAGAGAGAAATAGAGATAAGGATAGTGTAAGGGCTGAGGTGAAAGGGAGGTGAGGGGCCTGTAATCAGGTAAAGCCTGTCTAAAGTTTCGTCATGCTAAAGGGAAGTTAAGGCCATCCTGTTCCTTACATTCCCATTGAAAATTAAAACGCTGTTATGTTAATCTGGATCCTCCCAGAAGCAGATGCCAAAACAGAATGAGGATTTTATTAGAAGACATATCTGTGTGAAATGAAATAAATAGGGACCTGGAGAAAGTTCAAGAGCCTTCAGACCCAGATCCAATTCTGACCCCAAGAAGGGAGAAAAGTTTGGATGGAAGTGTTCTAGACTACTGTGCAGGTTTAAAGAAAGTTTGCCAAAGCCACTGGGGTGTCCTTGAGCTAAAGTTGGCTGACAAAGAAGTCCCCCATTCTGCAGGAATGGGTCTCCGTAGTACCCCTTCCGTCACTGGTGTGGCCTCAGTGCAAATACTGTGATGGGTTTCAAAGTGCAGTGTGTGGAGCCCTCAGCAATCCCCTCCCAGTAGTGGGAGTTCTGTGGGACATGCTCATGTGGCCTCTGCACTCTACCTCTTTCGCCTCAAAGCCCTACTTCTCCATAGAGGTTCAGGGAGCAACTCTTCCATGGTCCCATCAGCCTTCCTTCTCACAGATATGTCTTCCAATAAAAGCCTCATGGCTTCTGTTGACTTGGAGCTGCAACTAATACTCAGCCTCTCTTTCCTCCACTGTCCACTCTAACTGGATATTTAGAATGTTGCGGTGGCTCATGTGGTGACCCAGACATTTATGCCTGAGCAGCCTGAAGACTTGGAGATGTTGCACATGTCTGTTCAGTTATAAGACAGTGCCAGGGGGTGCCCAGTAGATTACCTGGGCTCCCCACGTATTCCTCCCTGCTTCCATCATGCCAGAGTGGCCTAAGCTCCTCCTGCTGGCCAGGGTCAATTACCCCTACCACTATGGTGATTCCTTTCCACCCGTTGGTCCCTGGGCAAAGGTTGTTTAAAGTGCCCTGGTGGCAGCTGTGCCTTTTAGTTTAATGGGAACTTTGCTGCATCCCCTTTGCAGATGGTGTCCCCTTCAATCCTGCAGAACCCAGGTTTGCAAGAACAGGAAGCACCTTGGGAGTGATGGCAAATGGAGCCACTCCTACTTCCATCCCTTTGTTCTTCCTGTTGGAGACAGAGCCATGTAAACTCTCTGATTTAATAAACATGCTGCCTCCTGATGGATGCACTCCATCTTTTCAGGGGGTTTCTTCCAAGGTGGCATTTCAATTGCACCTTTAGAAGGCTGAGCCAGCATTCCAGCACATAGCTCTGCCTGTGGATGGAGGTATGTGATATGCAATCAGTAATAGACCAATCCCATACCCCCTTTCAGTAAAGTGGGTCTCCTGGTCAGATGCTATGCTGTTGAGAATTCTATCCTGTAAGCCCCTGAGAGTGGTGCTGGCTGAGGCTGTGCAGTCAGGAAAGACAGACCCACACCTGGAATAGGGCGCTCTCCCAGTGAGGATGGATCACTGGCCTTTCCATCTTCCACAAAGGGGACGAAGACCTCTTTATTGGTACCACAGAGGCCCTTTGATTTTCACACTTAGCTATTAACTGCTTGTCAACAACTCTCCATCTCTTATTATCCTTCTGCAGGGCATTAATACAATTTAGCAATAAACAGCCAACTCTTCTGTCTTTGAAAACATTGCTCTCCTCATGTTTCCCAAATGCCTGCACCATCAACCTGCCACACCATTCTTGTCCACCAGGGCATTTTCCCAGATCATGGCAGTCTAAATCTTTAACAATTGTATCACCCTTGGGCCAGTACCATCATGTCCCACCTGCCAGTCAGCAAACCTCAAGTCCTCAAGTCAAAATAAGCCAAGAAATAAATCCACTAGGTCTTCCAGGAATGAATCTACCTTCTATCCCCACCACAACACAGTCCTTGGTGAGGAGGAGGCAATCAGGCACCCTATAGATAGTCTCTGAGGTACATGCTCATGACTGTGGGGATGATGGGATGCTTCTGGCTATTTTATAAGCACAGGTCTACAAGACTGGTTTTCCAACAGCTGCTTCCATTGGAGGTGCCTCCCTCTCAATATGGTCAGATATCTCTGGAAAATGGCAAGCTGTGAGTTCCTGAGAGTCAGACACTGTCTTCCCTCAAACTGTTCCCCTCACAGAGTGATTTGCCCTGCCCTTATGCTTCCCCCCACCCTTATAATTGAACTCACTGAGGTAATATTAGAGCACAATGAACTACCATCAATATAATATACATTACAAATAAATAATGCTTTACAGCTGGGGCCAACAAAAGACTATCTGGCCCTCTGCCCATTTTTGTGAATAAAATTTTATTGAAATGCCTCCACAGCCATTTGTTTATGCATTGCTATGCACTGTCTATGGTTGTTTGAGCACTATGAGGATAAAGTTGAGTAGTCGTAGGAGTGACTATGTGGCCAGCAAAGCCTAAAATACTTACTATTTGGTCTATTTACTGAAAATATTTGTCTATTCAGGAGCACTGCCTGATGAAGTTGCAACGGTGCCCCTGGAAGTAAGTGCAGCATTGATGCTTTGGGCACTCTCACTGCGCAGAGCCCTTGCAGGCAGGTTTTAGTTAGGATTTGTTTTTTGTTATTATTTTTTATAATACCTACTGTCTTAATTTTGTTTTTCTCAAAAGCAGTTCCTGAGACAATGTCTCCTGGTACGATGAGAAAAATTCATGATGTAGCTGCATATTGCTTGCATTTTTAAAATGTTTCATTTTTCCAGTTGGCATTCCCCTGGCAGCCAGATTCCAAATCACTCCAACCTTCTCCCTCTTGACAGAGCTCTAGAATTGCAGCACCATAGAATTGCGAGCTGGAGAGGACTGTCCAGCTTTATTATTTTCTCATTAGCAGATGCAGCTAACCTAAACTTTTACAGTTCATCCTTTGTCACAAAACCTCCCTTACAAAGAGAAATTAATTTAAATTTTAAAACCCATATAAGTGGAACAGAGTCCACTTTTGAAAGAGAGCTACTAAGTGACTGCATTGTATGGATTACAGGTCATATTGTCTGTCTTGCTCCTAGAGCACAGATTTCAGCCTTTCAAGGCATTTCCCTGAGCAGAAGGAAAGGGAAAATGGGAAAATGGTCAAGAAAATAGATTCCCAGCGATTTTTACAACAAGATATGAACATTTCTTGCCCAATATGTGTAGAGATTCCTGGGGATTTCCACACACTAACGCAAGGAATTAGATGTCCAGCGATGCTTTCCGATAAATCGGGCAGGTTGCTAGGGCTCATGATTTGAAGGAAGCTGATCTATATTCTGTTCTGCAATGCTGCCCAACTAGCTCCTTTGTCCAGCCTGCAACCTTCTGAGTCAGTAGGCTGAGAAAAGTATACATCCCTTGTCAGTCAGATGCCCCATCGGCTTGGTTGATCTCCCAAAGGAGGAACCAAGGGTGGTTTCGATGGTGTTGATTTTCTTGTTTGGGACATGTGCCTGTATCATGTGATTTTAGATCCCAAGAGGATTTACAGAGTGAAGGCTGTGAATACCTGAGGTTCCATTTTGTCTCATTGAAGAGCACCCACGTCCTAGAAGGAAGCAATAAAAAGGGAGGTGCTTTCAGCTCCCAGGCTTAAAGAAATTGGGGGATGAAGAGTCCCATGTCTATTTTCAGGAGGTTTCTCTTTTTTATGTACACTGAAAATGGAGTACTTCTTTTTCCCAGCTGCTGTAAATTGGATCCATGTTCCTTTAGATAAATGACTGAAATTATGTCTCTGTGTTTTTTTCCTGCATAAGTTTAGCTTCATGAGCACAGCCTCTGGATCTCCCAATGAGAAGTGTTGTCATTTAGAATGAGAAGTAAAGTTACAGAAGACTCATTGTACTTTTATTTTTTGTATGTTATACACAGTATATCGGTAACAATAACAGATTACATTTATATCACGTTTACTAAGTGAGAGGGAGACTCATTTACTTTTCACAAAAATCCTATGATATATCCCAAATTATTGATGAGAAAACAGAGGCGTGGAGCGAGTAAGCCATTTGCCAGAGGTTATATGGCACTTCGGCAGTGGAGTTGAGAGGGCTCCCAGGTAGCCTTGTGCCAGTCTGTACCTCTTAACCACTACCCCACACTGCTCTTTCTCTGTTAGAAAATTCTAAGAACAACACACAAGACAATATATCCTATTATCAAAATTCATAAACTACCTAGGATCTAGACAGAAATTATTTATATTTATAAATTAGTAAAGTAAGAAACAAAATGGCCAACAGGCTCTAGTTTGTGAACCTGTTCCATTTGGGTGGTGGTAGCTGCCTGGGGGGCCAAACTGAGAAGTGCTTCTGGATTTATCAGAAAAAAGTACAGGAGATGACCCTGTCAGAGCCCCTGGCCATATCTGCTTAGCACCCAATGGCTCAGTGCTCTGGGGCTTGCAACTGCAAATACATTATGTTACCTATAAAATCAGATAATAACTACTTCACAGGTTTTAGGAAAGAGTTACATGAGTTTCTTCCATGTGCTTTTTAAAAATATCATATTGAGTTTAGAAGTAAAATTGGTGAGAAATTAGATTTACGTATCTCTCCAAGGATTGGCCTACAGAAAATCATTTCTCTAATTCCTCAATGCTGGCAGATCCCACTCCTCAGGCCTCTAAGGGTGGTTATTACCATCATGATGTTAGAGCTACTAAAGGTGGATTAAGTTATAACAGGTATCCCAGGCCATTCTAACTTTAAAAGACTTTTCAAAACTTTGAGGATGTAGATAGCATATTATTGGCAAAGTACTAAAGTCTCCTGTATCAGTCCAGTGCAGCTGGAAAATCAACAGAGAAAATGTGTTGAGGGATGAGATGGGGAGGATTCTGGGGGGGGAAAAAAGAGAGAAAGAGAGACCTGGTTATTTAAACTCAGTAAGCTCTGGTTTGTCTACCTGTGAGGCAGAGATAATCATGGGATTCACCAGGTTACAGCAAAGAATAAATGTTAATGTAGGTCCAGACACAGGGCATTTGCTCACTGCAGGCCAGCAGTGTTGTTGATATTGTGACTTGGCGGGAACTACCTAAATTAGCTTATATCAGCCACAGGATTATAACATAGTTTGCCTAATTACAT
>PVKH010039669.1:0-11161 GCA_004027955.1 Chaetophractus vellerosus | reverse complement strand
CCCGTGCAGGGAGCTAGCGCAGCAAGATGATGTAACAAAAAGAGACACAGTGGAGAGACAATAAGAGACACAGCAGACCAGGGAGCTGAGGTGGCACAAGAGATTGAGTGCCTCTCTCCCACTCTGGAAGGTCCCAAGATTGGTTTCTGGTGCTGCCTAAAGAGAAGACAAGCAGACACAGAAGAACACACAGAGAGCAGACAGTGAGCACAAAACAACAGGGGGTGGTGGGGAGGAGAAATAAATAAATAAAATAAATCTTTAAAAAAAAAAAAGGCCATTGTAATTGAACAAAGGACTCCTAAGCAAGAAATGTCATGGGGGTCACTTCCAGGCCAAAGCATTTAAGAATCAGCTTGTGACCCTGCAGCTCTCTCTTCTCCTACTGTAGCAACCATGGGCGCCTCAAGTTCCAAATGGTGCAGCTACAAGATATTGGAGCCTCCGTTAGCCTGGGTCCTTGAAGGACTATGTGGAAGAAAGCCTCCCACTAATCTAAACAGACCATGTAATGTGAACAGGATATAAACCTCTGCTGTGTTACCCCACTGAGATTTGGGGGTTAATTTGTTACCACGGCATAGCCTCGCTTAGCCTGATTAATTCACAATGACATACAATATGGGATGTGATTCATGATCAAAATAAATAAATGTATAAGTTTAAAAGCCTTGTCTGTCTTAGAGAACACTTTATTTAATCTAAGTAAATTATATTTTTCAATCTTCACACTAAAAATACAGAATTTGTGATATATATCAATTTCCTCAAAATAACACACCCCAAAACGAATATGTAATTTTAAAAAAAGTAACCCATTTATTTTATGTATTGTGAAATCCTATAGATTTGACTTCAGAGAGCAGTGTGAGAAAATCACTTACCAGGATTTGTCAAAACAGCTTCTGGCAAAGCTAAGGGAGAGGTGAATGCAACACTCGTTTGAACAGATTCATCAATATCTGCTTACTTTTGTAATCCTTTTCCTTTTCAAATGTCTATTTCAGCCTGTATAACAGTAGTTTTTCCTGTCCAGTAGTGAATGGCCTTTATTTCATAAAATGTATGAGATTCTTTCACCCTGAAATAGCCATTGACAAAGTTATTTTCTACTGACAAAGTTAATTTTCTATTAGTCCATTGTAATCTGCACCAACCTGTCTGTACTGAGTGGTCCAGGACACTGGGCCCAGACCGACATAGGGAACCATCCTCATAATCCTATTGTTTGGATGTTCTCAGTGTTCAAAAACCCTAGTAAATGATCCCCTACAATATCCTGAAGACTATAAAGGGTTTTAGAAAGAGTTGTGTTTTGTTTGTGTGTTTGCTTTTTGTCTATAGCACGGAAGGTTAAATAAGAGAAAATGGGATTAAAGTAGAAGAGATTTCTATTGGACATAAAGAAAAACTTCCAGACTGCCAGAATGAAAAAAAAAATTGGACTGGATTATTAATGGAGAATGCATGGTCTTTTGTCAGATTCCTCCTGCAGACTAACTTTTCTAAAAGCAGAAGACTATATCAGATACTCTCTTATAGTTCTTTCCAGTTCTATGGTTTTATGATCCTCAGAGTAATATCATCACATCAGAGTTCTCTTGGCTTCCCTTGTTTTCATTTATATCATTCTGAGTCTCTGACGCCTGCCATTGACTAGTGGTGCTGGAGGGTATTCTATGCCCCTTCTTTTGCCAAGTGAATATAAATACACACACACACAGAAGGGTCAAATTTCTTTGCTCAAGCATTCTTAGAGATAAATTCCAAACCGTATGAGTCCAGTAGTGGAAAGAAGCTCATTGTTGCCCTCCTAGTGTGATGGATTCATGGCTGAGCATGGTCCATGAGTACAGGCCTCACCAATCAGACCTTGAGGGTGTTCCCACATGGCTATTCCTTTGGCAATGGAAAGAATCGTCATAGACCCCTTGCCTCTCATCACATCACTCACTTCTCCCCTACCGTCAGCATGCTTTCACTTACTTCTCTTCCCCTTTGTTGTCCCCCACCTTCCATTTCCAGGACTGGCCCCTCCCCAAGAGTTAGCTGCCCTTGGCCTCCTCCTGTGTCCTGGAAACGCTCAGTCCCTGGCACAGGCTATCAGTCACAACGTTTCTTTCTTCTATTTATTCTTGCTGCTCGATGTGAGAGGGAAGGTTTACATCCTGAAGATGGAGAAAGACATGGGCTGGAAATATTTGTATACTTTTTCTTTTCTTGCCCCCTCACTGCTTCCATCAACCCATTAAAAATTTCAGACATCTTGCACCAGAGAGTTAATTTCCTGTCAACAGCCCTCAAAAGGTCCACATATGGGAGTCATATTCCCTTTGTTACTGTTTTAGTTTGCTAGGCTGCCAAAATGCAATGGGTTGGCTTTTACAATGGGGATTTATTAAATTGCAAGATTATAGTTTTGAGGCTGAGAAAAATGTTCAAATCAAGGCATCATCAGGTGATGCTTTCTCCCTGAAGTCTGGCTGCCAGAGAGCTCATACTCCTCTCTCACAGGCAAGGCACATGGTGACATCAGCTGGTCTCTCCCTTCTCTTGAAGGTTTTGTTGCATTCAGCTTCTGGCTTCCTCTGGCTTTCTCTCTGCTTCTGTGGTTTTCTCTCTGTGCTTCTGGGGGTTTCTCTCTCCATATTCATCCTGTTTAAAAAGAACTCCAGTAAAAGGATTAAGACCCATCTTGGGTCATGCCCTACTGAAGTAACCTAATCAAAAGGTCCCATCTACAATAGGCTTATACCCACAGGAATGGATTAACTCTAAGGACATGATTTTCTGGGATCCATAAAAGCTTCAAATTACCACAGCTACCATAATTTAGGACCTTATCAGTCAAAAGAGCAACACATTAAAAGAGAGAGTGAGAGAGAGAGAGAGAGAGAACTACATTGCAAGTCCCTCTTTTATTAATTCATCTCAGGACTAGCCATTGCCCTTTACTAAGAGTGAGGGAAGGGCAAACTCACCACACATAAGATATTTTGATGTAAGTTGCTGGTGTCAGCAAACTGACTATGGCCCATGAACCAGCTGTTTTTTTTTGTTTTTTTTTTAAAGATTTATTTATTTTATTACATATCTCCCCTCCTCCCCTGCTGTGGGGGCGCGCCGAGACTGGTCACTGCGTAGGCGTGGCTTTCCCCGCTTGTGAGCGGCTTCTGCTTCCATTCACGGCCGGCTTTCAGTTTGCGGGTGGCTGGCTGCGCTCCATTCGCGGGCGACCTGCCCTGCCCGTGGCAGCTTTTGCCTGTCCGTGGCAGCTTTTTACCCTGCCCACGGCGGCTCTGGCCCGCCCATGGCGGCTTGCCATTCTCAAGGCGGTCTGCCCGCTAGGAGAGGTCCCCGGGAATCGAACCCGGGGCCTCCCATGTGGTATGCCGGCTCCCTATCCACTGGGCTATCAAGCCGGCCCTCAGCTGTTTTTATAAGTCAAGGTTTATTGGAACCCAGCCATGCTCACTCATTTACCTATTGTCTATAGATACTTTCACTCTACAACAGCAGAGTTGAGGAGTTACTACAGAAATCATACAGTCTGCAAAGCCTAAGATATTTATTTACTATCAAACTTCTTATAGAAAAATTTGTCAACCTCTGTTATTGTATATCACCTCTGAAAGCAAAACCAGCTCCATCAAAAGATCTGTCTTAGCTTCTGCTTTTAAGGGTGTTTGTTAGTTTTTTTCCCCCCTTTTAACAGAAGACTTAGACTCTAGAGAAGTTTATCTCTCCATTTGCCTTTCCCCACATTGTGCATGCCTTTATTGTGGCTGAAAGAAGTTGTCATATTTAGAGTAACAAAATCTATAAAATTAATATCATTTTTCACTACCGAAATTTTAACTTAGGTAGGCAAGTTCAGAAACTTGAAACTTGGAAGGACTCTTGACTCCCTCTCCTCATCCTTCTACCCATAGCCAACTGGTCAGCAAGTTCTATTTATTCTACCTCCAAAATGTCTGCCACATTAATCCCCTCACCTCTATTCCCAGAACCCCACTTGAGGTCTTTATATCTTACCAAAACTATATCAATGGCCTCCTCCTTACTTTCCTTGCCTCTAAGCTAGTCCCATCATCACTACTAAGCCATTCTCACTACCTTTATAGCTCCCTCTAATCATTCTCACCACACGTATACCTCTGCTCTCAGAATTAGACTTCTTATATCATTAGATAGCAGCACTATACACTTAACACTCAAGTCAGAAACCTAGGAACCCTCTTTGGTTTCTTGTTTTCCTTTATACCCCTCATCTAATTAATCAGCAAGTCCTGTCAGCTCTTCCTCCAAAAATAGGAGGTAATTCTAACAGTCAGATCTAAAGAGGGCCCAATAATTCACACTCAGTTCCTAGCCCTAGTTAAGAACCAGCTGAAGGTATGCACAAGAGTCAGGCAAATCAAGACCAAAATATCACCATTATCAGTTACTGAGCTAATATCAATAGCTTATTCTTCTATCTGCAGGCAAGAACACATCTGCATAGTGAACCCACAGCTACAGTCTTCCTGTCCAGTCACAGGCTGAGTGACCACCCAGACCTCCCAGTGCAGCAGTGAGTGCCTGCTCCTGTAATAGTCACAGGATGAGGAACAGGGTGGAGTAGATATTTGTGACAGGCAGGTAGATCTCAGAGAGAAAGGCAGAAGAAGGGATTGAGAACCTGCTGGCCTTGTCCAGAACGGCCTGTAGCTGGCTGTGAGTCTGACAAGTTCTAGAAGAGTGAGTGAGGATGAAGAAAGAGGCAGGAAGGTTACAAGGAAGTCAGAAGATATAAGATT
This sequence comes from Chaetophractus vellerosus, assembly GCA_004027955.1. Classification (NCBI taxonomy): domain Eukaryota; kingdom Metazoa; phylum Chordata; class Mammalia; order Cingulata; family Chlamyphoridae; genus Chaetophractus; species Chaetophractus vellerosus. The sequence continues at coordinate 6,362 of PVKH010039669.1, read as the reverse complement.
CCCCTCCCCCAATATTCTCCAGATTTTTGTTCTTTCACTCACTTAGGCTTAACCATTAACCCTTAGTTAATTAATTAGTGGTATGGGACAAGGCCAACAATCTACCAGGGTAATTCAGTTCCCACCTTCAAAAGAACATTCCCCCAACACAGCTCTTCTAGGACTACTGGTTTTATTTTTAATTCCAGGAAACTCTAAAATGGATCTGAATAATACATTAATTAAATTAATTCTAAAATTTGCATTCAAGGCTGGAAAGTCTTTCACTATTCTATTTCCCATCCCAAATCATGTCCAGCCACATTGTCCAATATAACTCACCAAAAATTTGGCAATGAGATTAAAATAACAACATAAAAATACTCCAATAGTAAAAAAAAAAAATGCTAAGAACATATAAAAAGTCCTAGATTTGAATACACACACACACATTGCCTCTTTTATGAATTTTCTTGGGAGCAAATTAAAGTTAAAAATTAAATCCCCCAGCCAATTAGTCCAAAGATTTTAGGAGTCGATAGAATTAAATTTCAAAGTCACATTTTCTTGCACCTGTAGATTAAAAATCCAAAGAAATTAGAGTTCAAACTTCATCCTCCTGGCTTCTTATTCTTTTCAGTCTCACCTGGAAGGGTTCTCATTACTGGAGTAGAGCTGGGGTGTCTTTGGCAGCTGCAGATTTGGCTATCTGCTTTGGAATGGATGCTCATCTTTTAGGATTTTATAAGTTGAATACATCTCCAATATGTCCCATGCTTAAAGACTCCAAGACTTAATAGAACAGAAAAGATACCTAAGCAAATCTAGGGGGAAAAACAATCTTATCACAAGCAAAATTATGTTTCCAGAGCTCATAATTGGTGTTGCCAAAGACCCTAACAGAGTCTCAGTGGTACTGGATGGAAGATCAGACCAAGAACATAACTTGGTTTAGCTTCTCCATGATGCCAGCCAATCTGGGCTAATCTGAAGTCCACAATCTCAGAATTTTCACTAAATTAAGATCAATCTCCCATCAAGTGGTTGATTTTTACACTATTTATCTGCATACCTGGGGAGGAGGTCTACCTCTACACATAGCCTTCTTTCTAAGATTGTAGCATTTGAGACATTATGATCTTCTTGCAAAATTAGACATTTGCACTGGTGGCAGCCTGAATCACCAGATTTTATTTCACATGCCATGCTCCCCACTCTGCTTATTCAAATCTCTTATTTTCCTTTTTCCCTTGTTTGAGCTCAAGTTTCTGACTTCCCAGCTCTGAAGTGAATGTGGGTCTTATCAACAAAACGTGAGCAGGCCTCTTGGGTCCTATGCCACAGAAGGTATTTCCATTGCCTCTTGCTTTGGAATTACTTAGGTCTGGGAAATCTTTATAGGAAAAGGATTTTTGTCTAGTTGTCAATTGAAGAATAACCTTTAGCAGATTCCTGAACTGGATTACTGTTGAGGCTTCAGAGCTTGTGTTTCTAAGGGGTCTTTGGGAATCAATTCCTCTCCTATGAGCTTGTTGATTTACTGTTTTTCTTCCACTTTTGAATATTCCAGTCTTTGAGTAGCATTTCATCTGGGACATCTTTAACTGAGGTACTAATATAACACCTCTAGTGCTCCAGTCTCCTCTGCTATTACCCTGCTCATACCAGAAAGGCTCAGTTGAATTTCAAAAAGTTGAGCTTACTTCTTCATTTGTCCATTTCTTTTTCTAACATATGTAGGGTTGGAATTGAGTGCCCTCTTTCCTTTATTTTCCCTTTGCCTTTGTTTATCTAACATATTCCTCTAGACTTTGATGTGCAAGGATCCACCTTAGTGAGATATATGAAATCAATAAATTCTAAGGCTGCCAAAAGATACACTGTTCAAACAAATCTTGGCCACCTTCTACCCATGTTGGATATTTCCACCTGGGAGACATTATCCCATCAAAGCAATATCCTGGGCCAGTTGGTTATTGTTCTGCCTGGCTCTCATTTAATATTTCATCTCCATTCTACTTTCCCTTAGAATGCCAGCTCCATGAATTTCTCTGACATGTCCTCTTGAGGCACAGGCAAAATCTGCTTTCCATCTGCAGTAACTGTCTATCCCCAAATCTAACCCAAATGACAATTATGTATACTTATCTTCCTGGGTTTCCTCTCTTAAATATATCCAAAGTCTTCGTAACCATTTGGTATAATTACCCCAGGCTTCCAAATGTTATTCTCCAATTGCTCTCACTGTGGATTTGTCATCTGCACTTTTCAGAGGAGTGTCTCACTTTGTTCCTGGATCCTGGCTTCTGGAGATTTGGGGAAAAGTAGGTGTGATTTCAGTCAGCTCTTGGAGATCTTACCTCTTTCCATTTGTTTTCCTTGAAGCCAGTCGCTATTCTTGAATTAGTAATAATAACAGCATATTCACCTTTTCTAGTATCCTCTTTAAGAACAATTGGACCTAAGAACATCTCCTATTTCTTTTGTGTATATCTACCCTGAGCTCCAAGAATTCATATTGACCTCCCTATATGTCTAGTCTCTCTGCTAAGCACTCATTCTCTGTCCTAAGAAAAGTTCACTCTCCCTCCAGCTAATCATCTTGTCTTTCTCATTGTTATTCTTCTACTTCCCCTCTTTTAGAGTAATACTGAAGCACAACTTTGAAATCACCCAATTCCTCTTGATTTTCTGAGGAAACATCATTGCTGGAGATGGAGGGTCCAGGCACAGGCCTTTGAGTTGTTTTTCTTCCTTGACTTAAGAAAATGACATGTTCTCTCTCTCTCTCTTTTTTTTTTTAAAGATTTATTTATTTACTTTTATCCATTTTAACCTTCATCCTCACCCTACCCACCCACCCCCCACCCCCCGTTTTCGTTTTTGTTTGTTTTTTTTTCTTTGCTGTTTTTGTGTCCATTTGCTGGGCAATTCTCTGTCTCCTGCCCTCTCTTCTCATATTTCTCCTCCTGTCTTCACCAGGATTCTATCCTGGGAAACTCCGATGTGGGAGAGAGGTGTTCCGCCACCTGCGCCACCTTAGTTCCTGGTTTTTCAGTATGTCTCGTCTTGGCTATCCCTGTGTCACTCTCCTGTTACATCATTATTTTGCTGCATTACTCGGTGAGGCCTGGAGGCTTGCCTGCTCGTGGGGCCTTCTATATTTTTTCTTAATTTTACTGGGAGGTCCTGGGGATAGAACCCAGGTCTCTCCATATGGGAGATGGAAGCCCAACCATTTGAGCCACATCTGTCCCCTGGCATGTTCTCTTTACCTGAAGAGACTCCATTCTTGTTTATGAGCTTATTAAGATTTACCTTCAGTTCATGGGCAGAATTTGTAACTTGGGATTCCAAAATCTAAAGCCATGGTCAAAACTTTTTTAAGAAATCCAAAGCGGGGCCGGCCATATAGCCCAGTGGATAGGGCGCTGGTATATCACATGGGAGTCCCCGGGTTCGGTTCCCGGGGACCTCTCCTAGCGGGCAGACCACCTTGAGAAGGGCAAGCCGCCATGGGCAGGGCAAAAAGCTGCCACAGACAGGGCAAAGCCTCCACAGGCAGGGCAGGTTTCCCACAAATGGAGTGCAGCCAGCCACCCGCGAACTGAAACAAAGCCGGCCGTGAATGGAAGCAGAAGCCACCCACAAGCGGGGAAAAGACGCGCCTGCGCAGTGACCAGTCTCGGCGCGTCGCCGCAACGGGGGAGAGGGGAGATATGTAATAAAATAAAATAAATCTTTAAAAAAAAAAGAAAGAAAGAAATCCAAAGCCACTTGAAACCATATGGTGGGGCTGATTCTTGAGACTATGGACAAGCCACAATTTTCTCTCTTGGGCTCAAAACAATATATAGTGGAACAAATGTTTGGATAGCTAATCTAACATGGCCTACCTAGAGCCAGCACAAGTAATTTAAAGCCAGATCTCACCTACCATCCAAGCCATCATCACCTCTTGCTTGGATTGCTGTAACTGTTCCTAACTCATTTCTCTGACTATTCTTGCCCCCATTAGTCCATTTTCCACATAACTGTCAGTAATATCTTTCAAAAACTTAGATCAGATCAAGAAAGTGAAAAGATGAAAGCACAGGAGCAAAATGGTGGAGTAGGAAGTTTTATAAATTGTTCCCTTCACTAGAAAAATGAAAGATCTGGAAAAAGAGAATGGAATTAACTAGGTGATATCCCTGGAACCAGAATGGACATTTAGAACAACTGGCAAAGTTGTCCTTTAAAAATCAGGAAGAAATTAAGACATCTCCCGAAAAACAAAAACTGAGGGAGTCCGTTACCACTAGACTTGTGTTATAGGAAATATGAAAGGGAGTCCTCCATGTTAAAAGGAAAACACACTAGACAATATCTTGATGCTGGATGAAGAAGAAAAGATCTCTGGTGTAAGGAACAATATTGATAAATATAACAGTATTATTTAATTTTTATGCTGTTTTTACTCTTACAAGGCTTAAGATTCAAATGCATAATAACAAGCAAAATCTTTGTTACTGGGCACACAATGCATAAAGTTGTAATTTGTGACAAGAACAACATGAAAAGGAAGGATGGAGGGATATAGCACTGTGCATATGTAAGCTTCTTGAGTTAAGTTAGAATCAACACAAAGTAAATCATAATAGAGTTAGTATACTAAATGTAATCTCCCCTGGAAAGCATAAAGAAGATATCTAAAAAATCTACACAAAAGGAAAGGAAGAGTGATTCAAAATGGCTCATTATAAAAGATCATCTAAACAAAAAGGAAAGAAGTCATGGAGGGAAAGAGGGACAAAAGGTATAACATTTACAAAAAAAAAAAACAATAAGCGAAATGGTAGAAGTAGCTCTTGCCTTATCAGTAATTTCCTTAAATGTAAATGGATTAAAATCTCCAATAAAATGGCAGAGAATGGCAGGATGGATAAAGAAACATGGTCCAACATATACAATTTACAAGAGACCCATCTTTTATCCATAGACTTAAAAAAGGTTGGAAGTGAAAGGATGGAAAAAACATTTCAATCAAAAAGTAATCAAAGAGATGAGGGGTACCTTCCAGTCCACCAAGATGGTGGCATAAGATGCACCAGGCCCCCACACAATCTTGGAAAAACTAGCCAAAACTGGCAAAACCATCTTCTTTAGAACTCAGGAAAACAGTTGAAGTGTTTCAATTAATGGACGAGTACCAACAAGAAAAAACAGCATTAAAAAAATGGTAGGAGAAGCTTGAAACACCCTTATGGCCCCTCCCCAAGCCCAGCCCCAACAAGGTGGAAGCCACCCTGCGCTCCCATTGTGGGTCTCTGGCCCTGTTCCAGAAGGAGCAGAGTAATCCCTGTGTACATACTACATGCCTGTATGTCAGTGCAAATCTATCAGGTGGTGTTTCAGTTTGCTAAAATCTGCTGGGAACAATATACCAGAAATGTGCTGGCTTTATAATGGAATTTATTAACTTATAGGCTCTGAGACTGAGAAAAATGTCCAAATCAAGGCATCAGGCAAAGTTCTCTCCCTGAAAGCTCAGCTGCCTACAATCCTGGAATCTTGCCATGTGGCAAGGCACAAAGGCAGCTCTGCCCATTTCTGCCTTCTCCTCCAAGCTCACTTTCTCCCTGAGCTTAACTGTGGGTGATCAGGCACACAGCAGGGTGTAATGGTGGTGTCAGGTGGACTCTCTCCTCTCTTCTGGGCCTCACTGCTAGATGTGCTTTCTGCTGCTCCATCTGTAGCTATTCTCTCTCTCCCGGGTTCATTGATTTCAGCTTCTGGAGGCTTCTCTCTGTCATTGCAGCTTTTTTTCTGTATCTGTGATTCTTCTTCTTTTTTTTTTTTTCTTGTTTTCTTTTCTTTTTAAAAAGATACTTAGATTACATAAATGTTACATAAAAAATACAGGGGGTTCCCATATGTCCCACTCCCTACCCCTCCCACACTTTTCCACATTACCAACATCCTTCATTAGTGTGGTACATTTGCTACAATTGATGAACACCATATTGGAGCATTGCCACTAAGTGTGGATTATTGTCGCTTCCGCCCGGCCCTGGCTGGGCAGCTCTGCTTGGCTGCGGCCTGGGCGGCGACACAGACTGGATATGACCGTTCGGCGTGCACTCCGAAACGGCCGAGGAGGATGAGGAGGTTCTCAGGGAGCGGCGTCCAGCCAGGGGCTCCCTGGTCTCCACAGATCGGGGGGTATCTGGTAGAAACCGCGCGCCAACAAATGACTCGAGACCTTTCTCCTGGTTCAGCAGCGGAGGAACTGGCTGACTGACCCTTTATTGAGGACGAGCTCGTCCTTTTATGCTCAAGGTAGGGGGAGGAGTAGGAGGCGGGGCAAGGAAAGGAAGTAGAAATACGTGGCAGGCCAGGAT
>PVKH010039668.1:0-11164 GCA_004027955.1 Chaetophractus vellerosus | reverse complement strand
AAAAATAAAATTAAAAGCAGTGCTTTGCAACATTTCTTCTTAAAAACATTTAGAAACATAAATGTTTCTATTAAACCAAATTATTAAATGAAGGGATGACATTTACTTATGGCTGCATCAAAAGGCAATAGTAAAGACTCACAAATTTAGCTCAAATATAATTTTTTAATATTTAAGATGACCTAAGAAATTTTATCAAATATAAGTAAACAAGTTGAAGGGAAAGAAACTTGAACTGTCATCCCAGAAGACAACCAAATAAGAAAACAAAAAGAAAAATACAAATAGGATTTTATAACCCCCATCAAAATGTGTATATATAATATATAGTATATATAATAGCCTATAGACATGAACATATTTCTAAATACTCATTTGGCAAATATGGAAATAAGTTTCAATGTGGAAAATTAATTTAAAAAAATACCATTTTTACTACAAAAGTATTTGAAAAATAGTTAAATAGAGATAATGTATTTGAAAAATAGTTAACTGGAGATAACGACTAAAAGGAAGTGAAAAACGCTAATGACTCCCTTGGTTGGATTCTTTTGGTACAAAAGTTACCCTCCAGAAATTTTAGGTGTTTTTACAGGAGCATAAACTCAGTATCCTGCAGCTGGAATGTAATCCCAGGAGTGAAATTTCCACAAAGAATTTCTGGCTCGCTATTAAGAAAACCTTTATCCCAATAAATCAAAAAAAATATATATATGTATATATAAGGACTGGAAAGAATAATAGAATTCCCAAAAGAGATAGAGTCCATTCCCCTGTATCCAGACAGCCTGGACCTTCTAGAAGTATTTATATTCCTTGTTTCTAAAAACACGAGTGTTGATAATTCTCTAATATCTTTATATTGTACAGTCCATAATCTCATACCATATGGTTAGAAACTGGAAGATTTTCGAGATGTCTAATTGCAATTTATTTCAGTTATAATTCAGTCATTTTGTCCTCTTTTGTAAATAAGAGAGAACTAAACATAATCTCGTAATTCATTTAGTCCAAGATTATTAGCATGTATCAGTCTGCAATTTTCTAAAGAAATATTTTTCCAGTTTACCATATGCATTCAAAAGTTTTAGTAACAGCTTTGTAAAGAATCAGCGTTTTTTGCATGTGCTGTCCATAGCTTGGTGAAAGCATGGTTTTGATCACTGCTCTAGTTACCTTTTTCAAGGCAAGAGTGAGTACATAAAATGTGAGATCGCATCCCTGCCTGCGATCTGTTAACTCTGTGGTGGGTAAGAGGTAAAAGGCATTCGAAAATATTTGCTGTGGCTGCAAAGAAGTAGAATTGAAGTAAAATAAAAGAGCTGAAAGGACTTCATTCTGATTGGAATCTGGATTAGTTATTTGGTCTCAAAACAAAAATCCTATACTAGGTCCTAAAAGAGCAAAACAAACCCCAGGAAAAAAAAAAAAAAGGCACAGTGGGATAAATGTGTGTTTTGCTAAAGGAAATACATTGAAAAACTGAGCTGTAAGTGGGGAAGAGCAGAGAAGAAAACATAAAGTATTCATGGGTTGATTTCAGGGAATTCAAAGATATAAACTTTTATGTGAAGTTGTAAATGATCCCTATGCAGGACCAGGGAAATGGAGAAAATGATCAAAGACCAAAAAAAAAAAAAAGTACATAGGATATTAACCTTGCAGAAACATCCTGTTTGATTTAAAGAACACATGAAAACGATCCAGAAACTAAAGGCAGAAAATGAAATGGGAAATACAAAGGGCACAGAGATAGAGGATAAAAGCTTTTACAGATAAACAAAGCAGCAATAAGCTTATGAGAGCCACTGTTGCCTCTTATGAAGCCAAAAGGCAACTGGGTAATGGAAACAGAAGATAGGATGGAGTATATTACCCCCTTAGCTCCATCAGAAAGGAAAAGGAAAACATGCTGAAAGCAGACTCATTTCTTCAAAAGGTACTGAGACTGGGGAAAAAAAGGGAAATTGAAGGTAGCTCACGAATGTGTCAGAAAAAAGCATTCTTAAGTCAAATAAAACTAGAAATCTGAAGGAACTATTAGTGATAAAGAAGAAGAAATATAACTATTTGCCTGTATTTATCCATTAATTATAGAAAAATAAAATGTATAGGAAAACTATATTTTTAAAAGAGCAAACAGTTCTTTTCTTGCGGTTAAACATAGGAGCAATTTTAAGTACAGTCAGATGGTTTGTTAAACTAAAATTTCATTTCAATTTGAAAGAATGGAAATAAAGAATAGATTGATGAAAATATGTTATAGGTACAACATCATTTTTTGAAGTTTCCTTAAAATACTATAATTTTGCTTTAAATTTAGTACAGCTCTAACTTCTCACACCCATACCAACGATATAATTCTATAACAACCTATAAAATTAAGTTTATCAATATAGCCCCTTCAGAGCGATCATGGAGGCAATCTTTGTTAAATTCTTGCTAAACAATCAAAATACTTAATTATTTAGAAAACCTCTATAAAATATCTGAAAATTTGTATTCATTAATGTTCCACTACAAACAAATGTTTGTAATGTTTACTACAAACAAAAGTATAGAGGTAATGCTTATGTAAGTATGGTGAATTGCATAAAAAATATTCACTTTAATTTGTTGTGCTTCATTTCTGTTATTTGCATCTAGATAACAGAAAGCAGTTATGCAATTAAATCTGAATAGCAGGGGAAGGATGTGGCTCAAGCAGTTGAGAGCCTGCTTCCCGCATGGGAGGTCCCAGGTTTGGTTCTGGTGCCTCCTAAAAACAAAAAAGCCAAGAATAAGCAAACAAATGAAAAAACCAACTCAGGGGAACTGATGTGGCTCAAGGGTTGAAGGCTGGCTTCCCAGGTACAAGGTCCCAATCTCCAGTTCAGTATCCAAACAAATTAAAAATAAATAAAAATCTGAAGACCAATTGCAAAGGTCAGACTATGCAGTTAACTATAAACTCTTTAGGCCACACCTCCATATTCTATAATTCTCTGTATCCAATGGTATCACATTTCCCTGCATTTTAGAGTAATAAATTGTCTACACTGAATCTAGCATTGTACACAATCCCTTTTTTGATCCAAGTCAGTAAAATTCAGACATGTGAGGTTGTTTCCATTACCAAATAGTCACCAGAAGCAATGAAAGGAACAAAGTTTTCATGTTCTCACTACTTCTTCTTAAAGTATTTTATTACCTATTATTATATCACATATGTCCAAGAAGGTTTTATGATGTGGTATTTTGATTTTTCTAAGCCTTGGGTCAACAGTATTCTCTTCATGCAGTATGATCATACTAGATATATATATATATATGCAGACTACAGACTGCAGATAATACGCAGAAAAGTTTAGGAAATAACTAATACATTCTTCAGAGAGTCACCCCAAATATCTTTAGATGATTATCTGAAGAACTGGCTGTTCTGTAATAATAAGTTTTTCCATGCTATTTAGAAAAGGCTTTCATTTCCAACATGGGTATGATAGAAACATAGATGTCAGGTCACCAATCTTCTCATATTTCTGTCATGACTATTTTCACTAGTGCTCAGAAGTGTTGCAATGAAGAGAGGACCTCTGTTGGCCATTCAGTCTTAAACTATTTCCAATCAGTAAGTGTTTTATAAAAGTAATATGATTTATACAATCTATACCACAGCACAGTGTTGATTTTAAATTGATTCAATGATATAATACATACATAACCATCAGAGCAAATATTCCAGAATGGATATACTGATATAATGCAATACTCTTGAGATAATTAACAATATAAACAATTTAGCCTGCAATGCCTTGCCATGCAGCTAGTAGTTTCTGAAGATATAAACTGATCATCTTCTATGACAGCAGATGAGCATCTGATTTCTGTCAAATATAGCTATGATCACAGTGACAAAATGCCCCATAGAGCCAATTCTTTACTATTCTTAGTTGTCAATTAGCTTACTATCAAGGTATAAATAGTTGAGGGAGCTATCTCTCTTTCACTGAAAGGTGTCATTCAGATATTTCACTTTGCCTTTTAATCAACAAGTTTAACCATAGTTTGTAAATCAAATATCAAAAATGAATTGGCTTTTGGATATTTTATTCTCCTCTTTCTAGCCTCAATCAGTTTAATAAGATGTAGAATTACCTTGTCAAATTACCTAAAACCTGGGGAAAAGAATAAATGATCCAGAAATTTCTTCTAAAACTAGATTTTTGTTATAAACAAAATTTTAAAATCATGTATCTCATTATGGCATTGAAAATTCAGCACATCAGAAATAATACTATTAACTAGAGCAAAGGCCATAAAACTTATTTTGTATCAAATTTTATCCTACCTTTCACTAGTTCCTAGATCAGCCTTATGTTCCATAGACACATATTTCTCTAAACAAACTACTAATTTTACATTACTCCTACCTTTGGAGTGATTTACTCCCAGTTAGCAAGACAAAGATGTTAACAGAGTACTCTTTTAAAGCCCAGGCATCTTTATAGTGTGAAACAAATCTAGGGTCTAAATTATAGAAATTGCCTAAACTGATGGTTTCCAAGTAGTATGGGTCATGTTTGCTAGGTAACCTGTAAAAAGTCCAAACAAATGTGGTCTGAACAGAGTATATATATTAATTCTGTAAGACAAATTTTAAAGAATTGCTGTAGTATTTCTTAAATTAAAAATGTGCTTTAATGGTAATGCCCTCTATTTCCTTTGACATCTCAAATGTTCTTAAGTTCAATATTTTGTCTAATATCATCAGCCTATAAAACTGGTGAGTAGGAAAAGCAAAATCTGCTATTAATCCCAAAGTAGAAATTAGCCTGGAAACTCTCGTTAGATAAAGGGAAGATAAAGGCAAAGAAATACAACAGGGCAGTTCAGAAAATAAATGCTGAATAAATAGAATATACAATATTTAAGCTAAATCCATAGAAAGTGTCTGGTCATGCTATTTTTTCCCAAAACTTTGTGATTAAAAGTAATCATTTAACATAAATCCAACTTTCAAATGCCAAACACTGAGAGTGACATTGTATCCAGACAAAGCTTTTAGCACATCCTGTGTTTAGTAATTAAGTGTAGTCAGATCTGAAAAGACTAGTAATTGAAGCAGCATCAAATACAACTTATTGCTAAACAATCCCAGACACTATGAAGAGAGTAGAATTAAAGTGTTGTAACATGTTCTTGGATACTGCTTTTTATGCTTTGAAGTAAAAATATCCATTTTGTTTTAATACACGAACACACACACACACACAATAAATAAATGATTAAAAGTAGTTGACTTGAAGAGATGAGGGAAGTTCCTGGAAATATATAACTCCTTCAGGGAATCCATTGTTTTAGTGTTTCCTTGTTTTGTTTTGCCAAATATATATACATATTATTTATTGCATATATAATGAAAACTCTGTATATGTCCACTTTGCCCCACCCTGCTTAGTCCAAAGGACAGACAGTTTGACTCCAAATCTGAACATCAGCTCTTTGCTCTCAACTCTGAAGTGCTCAAAATAGTTTATGTCCACATATAAACTGAACCATCAGAAATAGGACCTCATTCCATTAAAACGTCAGAAGATCAAGTTCGCAGTGAGGCAATGGCTCAATTTCCAAGCCCAGAGCCTGCATTATTGACAGAGTCTCAAGATTATTTAGGTGAGGTGATTTACTAACATGGCAGCCAATGAGATTTGTGTTCTTAGAGGTTGATGTGGAGCTTGATTTCATTGTGTCCCAGAAACAATAAATAATATCTACTTAGAAAAAAAATTTCTAAAGGAGGCCATTTATAAGCACCAGAAAACCATACAAATTCCCCAAAAATATTATTCTGTTAGGGCGTGGATATCAGAGCCTTTGATCAGCTCTTCTTTAACACAGTCTCAGTGGAAGACAAAAAATGATGAAAACAGATTTTTCTATTCTTTATAACTGCCATTTCTCACTTTGATACTTTGATGCTTTTTTTTTTCAACACAACTGACCACAACAGAAAAACAATCATATGGAAGATTTTTTTTCCTCTTTATTGTTTGTAATCACTGAATATATTTCCAATTAAATACTAGAATCAATGATCTTCTGGGAAATCTCGTTTATCAAAGCTCAAGATATCATTGCTACTTACAGATGAAATGCTTCAATTCCAGTTGGATTTCAGTAATTTTGCATCTTCAAAAGTATTTGTAAATGCCTAAATTTTTGTTTTTTCTGATATCTTCAGATTGGACAATATTCCAGCAGTTTGTGAACCAACCACAATGCATTAGTTTTAATAATAAGTTTGTATTTGAACATTTGGATATTTGTCTACTATAAATAAAATGCAAGTAGGTCTATTCTTAACTTGTCAATGTAGTAGCCATTGCCTGTATATTATGACATGAACATTATGGTCAAAATGTATGCCAGTGGAATAACAAAAGTTATCTATTAGCGTACACTTATCAAAGTTTTTAAGATTAAATTATTCATTTAGCAGAGGCTGAATTAAAAATGAAATTTAACATGTGTTTTTTTTTTTTTCCCAGAAAGTGTGGGTAGAAGGCATATGAATTGCTCTTTCTTTTTTTCTAGTGTCCTTTCTTTTGTCTAGTAGCATCCCTTCACTTCCAGGGTTAACCCAGTTTGTGTATTTTGCCCTTAGGAATGGGAACAGGATCTCAAGCCTAGCCAACAATAGTCCTATTTCCCTTGAAAAGGTTATTGGCTCAAAATGGGCATATAACGAATACAGTACAATCAAAATCCTCTTTAAACCTATCTACGTGAGGTATTGAGTTAACAGTTTTATTTATACTGGGGTTCCCTAGCTGGTAGGATATGAGTTTTGGGAAATCAGAGGATTTCTATCCAGTTATTCAAATCAAACCTATACAGCAGGTGAAGAGAAAAACAAAATTTTGATGATGTTATTTGAGCTCCTGCATCCAGGCATACCAGAATCAAATTGATCTCTGGCTTTCTCATTATGTGAAACAATAAATGCCTAGTTTTTACTGCTAATTAGAATTAGGTTGTTTTTTCCTTGTAACTGAAGAAAGTATAACTTATCATTGGAATATATGAGTTCTAAACGCTGGAGATAAAGTTTGTTGGACATTCCAGAATTCCTATTTAGTTACTGCTTCATGTTTACTAAGTCCATCATAATCTTCTTTGGTTTATTTTTGGGAGTAAGACACATCATAAAATAGAAGGAGTTCATTCATACAAGAATAATTATTAATTGCTTACTAAGAGCAATTGCAGTAGACAAACAAAACATGGTCTCCAGTCTCAAAGAGTTTATATAATAGGGAAGAAGATAGACAAAAATAAATACAAATAAACAACAAAAATTAGCTATTAAATTTTTTTAGTCCCATGAATGCAGCAAGAGTATAATGTGGAAGGTGCTTAAACAAAATAGTAAAGATTAGCAAAGACCTCTTTGAAATGTTGAAAGTCAAGTTAGGACCTTAATGATGAGATAAAATTACCATTTGAAGAGAGAGGAGGAAGCATATTCCAGGTAGGAGGAAGAATGTATGCAAATGCCCTAAGGCAGAGTAGAGAGTGCCTTGTTCCAGGAACTGGGAGGATTCCAGTATGACTGGAACACAGTCAGCAAGATAGAGAAGAATAGCAAGGGATGACATGGGGAAGAGAATGGGGGGTCACAAATCAGGCAGGATTTTGCAGACCATCATTATTTTTTTTTCTTAGAACAGGAAAACCATTGAAAAATTTTAAGCACAGGATAATATTAGGTTTTTGTTTAATAAAGTCACTCTTGATAATGTGCAGATGAATTTGACAGCTAAGTGTAGAAGTAGATTAGGCAAGTTAGAAAACTCTTACATTTTCTAGGTGAGAGATGATGGTGCTAAGCAGTACTCTCCAGGAAATATCTGGTAGATGAAATTGATGGGACTTGCTGATGGGATGTGATATCAGAGAAGAGAGAATGGTAAGGGCCTAGAGGTGCAAAAACATTAAAAATAGTCCTGGTGTGTGTGGAGAACTATAAATTATTTTTTCCCAAGGCAAGACTTCTTGGTAATTCAATTACGTGACTGCTGGTATTATTTACTGACATGGAGATGTGGAGGGAGATGTGGGAGAGGAGAGGAATGTGAGAGAAGCACAAGAGTTCTGGACATATTAAATATTTAAGGGTTTATAATTATCACTTAAAATACCATGAGCCCAGTGAACTAGCCCAACATGCTCTCTCATCTCAAATAAGTTAAATTACAGAGAGGAAGACAGAAAAACAAAACAAAACAAAAACAAAAACAAAAAACAAACAAAAAAAGTAAGCAACCAAAAAAAAATAACTACAAATTTTCTAAATTTTATGAAGGAAATAAAAAAAGTATAATATGAGGGAGTAGGGGGGTGTGGAGAGATAAGGCCTGAAGATATAAATTTGAGTATGATCAACATGAAGATTGGGTTTGAATCTATGGAACTGGATGAGATCACTTTGGAAAACCATGAAAACAGATCAGAAGAAAGGAACAGAGAATGCAATAAATGTGGAAGGAAAGAAAAGTTAGCCTCTGGTATAATGGCTAAAACCACACAATCAAACCTTTTTCTGCCTGAGTATGTTTTGCTAATTCAGGAATTGTCGGCCAAAAGTGCAATGTTTTGATCGCACTTTAGTCATATTCCATTGTCTTTTTTATATACTCTTTAATCTTTGCACAACTTAAAGATATTATATATATTATATTATTATTCTTGCATCTTTGAAGTGTCAGCTCCATATGAATAAAAAGATAGTCATAACTGGTCTTTTAAACTGGTATTTTAAGCCAGTGTGTGGAAGACCAAGAACCAAAACAAGAGCTCTGACAACTCACTCTCTAATGTATGCATATGCAGATCTCATATGTTATATATTTTTGAGCACCTGGTCTTGCCTCCATTAGAAAGGCAACCAGATAATAAAATTCCAATGAACAGCACTGAGGTTCACTAAGCCTTTTTTGAGATACTGTTGATTACTCTGGATTTTTACTTATTACTTATTCTGAAGCATATTTAAATTTGTTCAGAAGGTTAATAACTTCATTTCTGAAGGTATAATAATTGATAGTGCATTTCTGAAAATGTGAGATTTTTACTAAGTAATAAATCAAGTATATATTGATATATATTTATTTGCACATCATTTTAAAAATTTGTGCTCTTCACTGTTAACCAAGAAAACTGAGGCACAGATAACTTTTAGAGAAATTTGGCCATGAGATTACATAGGTGGTAAGAAATATATTTAATTTTACAATGTGTCACTATTTAAACTACATTGTATTCTAACTAATATCAAGTTTTACGAATATAAGCTATTTTATATATATAACATCTAATATCTGTGAAGCTATTTGGAGTTGTGAATACCAATTAGGATAATTAGCCATATTTTTTTAAAAGAGAAAACATTTTTCTTACTAGATATGTCTATATTTAGAAAGTAATTACCAGATTTATCTTTAGAATAAACAAATAAGTAGTAATAAATTTGGGCAAAAATACATTAATTTGTCCTACCATAGAATTATGTCACAAAAGCTTTATATAACTTCTATATTTAATCATGCATTTTATAATAATTGGGTTTTTATCTTTACAGATAAATTAATAAAAGCTAAGTTAAATTGTTTCTCAGTGCATGAAAAGCAAGTTTTCAGGCTTTGGGTGAGATTTTATAATGCACTAGTCCCCATTTTTTAACATATAGTATTTTAGTTTGCCAAAAGGCTGCCAACACAAAGTACCAGATATCTGTCGGCTTTTACAAAGATGATTTATTTGAGGTAAAAGCTTATAGTTCCAAGGCCATGAAAAGTGCGACTCAAGGCACTATAAGAGGTGTTTTCTCAGTCAGCTGCCACATATTAAAGCAAGATGGTGGGAGGTCTCTATCTTCCCCTCAAGGCTTCTCTCAGGCTCAGCTGCAAGCTGGCATTGACCTTGTCTCTTTCCAGGCTTCCTATATCAGTTTCCACTGTTCTGCTCTCTTCCCAAATTCAGCTGTAAGCTATTAGGCATATAGCAGGTCTGGTCTTCTCTTGAGCTGCTACATGGGCCCAGCCTCTTGGGGGTTTTGTGCTTAAGCAATCCTCTTTCTAACATTGCAAAATCAAATAAGAATGTTTCCTCTTTTACTGTGTCTGTCTGTATGATTCCATTTACATCAGACCCAGCAATGGTCAGGGACTCAACCTGAGTCACTGATGTAGTCCAATCAGAAGTCCTCAAGTGATCTTATCAAGTGATCTAATCAAAGTTTCCTTAGCTGAATTTAATACAATCAAAGGGTTTCACACCTGGAGGAATAGATTAGTTTACAAACATAATCTTTCTCTTTTGGGGATTCATAAAAATAATCTCAAACTGTCACATTCAGCAAAAGCTATTCTGAATCAATTTTAAGGATACCTTATCTATCTTCCCCTTAAAATGAAAATGGTAGGTAGTACTAGTCCATTCTAAGGTATTCAAAAAAAAATTGATGAATGAATGAATAAATGAATTTTACTCTTAAGATAGACTGATAGAGAGCTGTTTCACTTAGGAAAGCATTAGATTTCATCACTAATTCACTTTTATTGTCTTATTGCAGTCTAAATTCTCAGAAAGCCAACTGAGATATTCCAATTAAGTATTTGGCAAAGATTGTTTTTCATACAAACATGTTTATGTTTTGCCTTTTGGGAAGTGAAATTTGTAAGTGATTACCTCCTATTATATATCACTAAGAAACTTCATCATAGTTTAGATCTGATAAAATATGACATTTGAGGGTACTATTTTAAGGAATTTTTTTTTTTTTTTTACCAGGAGGTCTCGGGGATCGAACCCAGGTCCCTCCATTTGGGAGATGGACACCCAACCATTTCAGCTACATCTGTCCCAAGGGTACTATTTTATATAGGACTTTTATTCCTGGGGTTTGGTTCTAGTAGAGTTATATTTTTCATTAGAGAAGTTGTAGGCTTACGGAAAGATCATCCAGAAATTACAGAGTTCCCATACACTCCACCCCATTTTTAATTTGCATTAATGTGGTACTTTTGTTACAATTGATGAGAAAGTATCATTATAATTGAACTATAAACTATAGTCCATACTTTAGGATTCACTGTATGTGTTGTACAATATTATTGTTTTT
>PVKH010039667.1:0-11162 GCA_004027955.1 Chaetophractus vellerosus | reverse complement strand
AGAAAATTTACTTCCCTGTAGCCCTGATTAAAATTGCTTATTTTCTCTTATTTGCATAAATCCCAGGAAGTAGCTCTAAAAAAGTTTCTTTCAAACCTTTTCTTTCGGTTCTCTGATGCTCTCTAGCCTTCACTTTGGCCAGTCCCTCATTAGCTTCCCTCAATATCTTGTTTTGCCAGATATTGTTGTTGTTGTTGTTTTTTTTTTTAAGAATGCAGCTTTTGTCCTTTTTCAGAGAAAAGGACAAAGGGAAAAAGTTAAATAGTAAAAAGGCAGAAAAATGCTATGAATCCTCACAAGTTATTGATTTTTCTCCCCCCAATGTAATCATTTATTAAAATATTTTAATTTTGTAAAGATAATTATACTCTTATCTTTCAAGGATAATCAGAAAAATACTGAATAAATAACATAATTAATGTAAAAACCTTGTCATGATAGTAAATTAGAACTTTGCAAAATATAATGCATAGTGTATGAAAATACAGCAAAGCAAAATATTCTATGAGTCCTGGGCTTCCTTTAGCCAAAAGAAATTTTATACCTGGTCTGTAGTACTTTGGTCTATCTTGAAGTTCCTTAGAAGACTATTGTAAAAACTTGTGGTCTCCAAATTCACCAGAAGCTGGCAGAAGAACTCACTATATGCACGCACATACACACAAATGCCACATTTTAAATACAAATCGTGTACATTTTCAATTAGCTACTCAGATACATCAGTTTAACTTTTGTTTTCAATTGCTACAGCTATCCTTCAAAAGTAATTTTAAAACTTCATGCTATATCTTCCTTTGTCTCCTCCACTAATTGCATGTATGTACTTATGTATGTAGGAACGTATTTATCCATTCATTTAGCTTTATTATTGTAAGCCACGCCCAAATTCTTAATGGAAGGAGACAGATGATAACTACATTATATGAGTGCTAACAGACACCAGGAATAGATGAATAATTTTCTACCATATTTATTGTTGACAAAAGACACTAACACTTACAACTATTTAGCATTCTATTTAACTACCACAGATTGTCGACAATCATCATGCCTTTGTTGTTACATTAAATTTACCTCTTGTTAGATATTAATCTTCTCTAATTAGAAAGTAAACTAGGATCAAGGAAAACTATCCACAATGTTTTGTTTCAATGCTTAGCTTACTGTTCTTTAAGTAATAGGCTATTTAGGAGATCTTGAGTTAATTGCTAATTGCCATTATTAAGAGTCTCGCTTCAATTAGCAATCAAAGAGGAAGAACATGTATTATTGTATTTGAAGAGCAATAGGTCTCATTGCCAGACCTGGACTCCAGTGGGAATTAATGGAGCACAAAGTCTGAACTATTAATGCTTGGCACTTCCTTAAATAGGATTCAATTTGCTTAGATTCTGTTGATAGCCAATGCTATAAAGCTTTTCATCTTCAATTATTTTTATGATAGATTAGTCTCAGTCTAAGGCATAGAATAAATCTGAGGTTTCCTAATGATTTTCAGAGTTTCTGAAAATAAAAGAGAACTGAAATACTATATTACTATTAAGTGCCTTGATTTTGATCACATATTATCTTATTTTGGATTAATAAGTTAAAATAAGTAATTATTTCAGTGAACCTAAAATAATTTCCCAGATTTTACTGATGGCTGTTATAATTGAAATCACTTTATTCATCCAAGAGAAAATGTGATGAAATGAAATAATTGACATAAACAACAGAAACAGTGAGATAGAAATTTCTTTTGTTAATTCTATCATTACGTATGCTGAAAAGAGACTCTGATAAAACATTTTTGAAATTAAAAAGAATATTGGTGATGTGGGTAGATATAGGTTAAAAATATAAATATCTTTGCCCTAGTAAAAAGAACCTAGAATTGCTGAAGTTAAATAAGTTTAATTATATCAACAATAAAAAATCATCTATAAAAATTTGGTAATAAATGCACAGGATTTAGTAATAAATATACAGGATATATATAAAAATGATAATATATTATTTAAAAACATAAAACATAATACCAGAGTAGAAGAAATAGAAAATTATAGTTACATCAAATATAAATTATCCAAGTTAGAATAATAGCACAGTTTTTCTCTGAATTAGATAACAATCTAAGTGTTAGAGTAGCTAGGAAACTATGAAAAACAGATGATCCTGAAGGGGAGCACTTGCCATTCCAGATATACCTAAATATATTATACAGCCACAGTAAAAAAAAAACAATTCTACATGGTATTTGTACAGGGGGAGACAGAACAGCCATCCTGTGAGAATAGAGAATAGTATAGAGAGTACAGTGAATACAGAATTAAATTAGAACTTGATAGTCCAAGTAAATGGGAAAGATGTGACCTATTTAAAATAGTGCCAGCACAACCAAAATCCAAAGGAAAGAAAATAAAAATGAAGCCTATTTTTACACATATATAAAATAAAGGCCAGATATATTAAAGGATTAAATTTAAAAATTAAAACAACAATCCTTCAAGAAAATCTAGGAGACTCAATCGTTTGGAAGGCCACTCTATCCTAAACTGGAAATGCAGAAGCTATGATAGGAAAGAAAGACAATATCTAATGCTTTAAAAATTTGAAACCAGGGTTTGTTAGTAGATTAATGACACATTTGAAAATTTTGTTATGATAATGGCAGAGATTTAGATAATATAAAACAAAATGTGCTATTATAAATTGATAAGAGAAAGCCAAACAAGAGAAGTAATACATATCATTTGTTCATAATATATACACATGAAGAGGAAAGTCAGAGGGCCATATATAAATGAAAAAAGGTTCAGATTCACTTTGAAGGGAAATGAAAATTCATTTAACAATGCAATATTACCTGACTGCATAAGATAGCAATCTTTGTGTAATGAAAAGAAAAAGGTAATCTTAAACATTGGAAGTAGGCAAGTTTACCACCTTTTTGGGGAACACCTAGAAAAGTCTTTTAAAATTAAATTTTACTCAGCAATCCCAGATCTATGCATATGTCCTACAGAAATAAAAATAACAACTCATATGGACATTTATGAGGGTATTTATTGCAGGCTTATACATTATATAGTAGTCAGAAACCAGAAATAAAGTCAATGCCTATCAACAGGTAATTGAAGAAGATGAACAGATTAGAGCTATACTGTATAAATTAGAAGGGTTTCTACAGGTTTTATTTAGAAAAAGTAAGAGAAAAAAAGTGTATTCATTATAAAACATTTTTTAATAAGCAATGAATAAAATAAGTTATTTGTATGTATGCATGAGTGTGTATATATACTCAGTATATGTTGGTTCATTTGAATATAGCTTGTTAACATATCCTGTACTCCATGGGGGAATGGGAATGTAATTGATATGTTGATGTGGCAGAAGAAAGGAGAAAACAAAGTTAGCATCTGTGATCAGTATAATTTATGTAAAATTATTTCAGTTTAAATAGATAACATGATACATGGTCACAAAAATGTTAAAAGTTGTTGTTTCAGGATGGCTGGATTCTAGGTGACTTTGACTTTTTATTTATATTATTACATATTGTTATAATTTTAAAAATAATTAGCATGCATTATTTTTTAATGGAAATGTATTCCATTGTGTATAAAAATAAAAATAAAATATTTTTAAAATAATTACACTGTGCAAGATTTACACCGTTCCTAAGCTAGAGGCAGAATGAAGCTAAAGAAGTAAAGAAATAGGATCAGGAAATATGAAACAAAAAGAAACTGAAAACAGTAACTGATACTGTTACTGAAATATACTGGATTTTCAATGCTTTCAGATGTAAATTTGAATGTAAATTGATAATACTGATGTCTGCAACAAATGCTCACAAGTGGTTCTCAACTATGACCTTTGCCTTCATATCTAGACATGAACAACGAAGTTTCAAAGATAAATTTTTATCTAATTATTAAAAATCTAAACTTTAAAATTAAACTAGTCACATAATTAAAGAACGGTTTCTTTCATTTGTGTGCTTTTGAGAGGGCAGACAACTTGGACAAAGGCATGAATAAATATAAATATCAAGTGCTGCTATTATATATTTGTGTTATTTGCATGTAACTCTCTATTCCTATCTTCTCCACCCAACATCATTTGTGACCTTCATGTATATGGACAATGTTGATACATTTTCCTAAAAGGGACAGTTATCTCTAACATAGAGAGAAGCTTTATTCTGGTATGATACTGCCAAGAGTCATTCATTCCACTTTCTTTCAGATCAGGAGTGCAAGTTGGTAAGAGTGAACAATACGGATGACAAACAACGGATAAATGATGTGACTATATTTTCTCAATGAAAACTATTTATCAATGTGATTAACAATTCTATTCTTATTTCATTTCTTTCTTTCTCCACAAATATCCTAAAATTATGATTCCAAGGAATGCTCAACAATCATTTAATTTTATTAAAGTTGGCGTATATTTTAGTTTGCTAAATGCTGCCAAAGCAATTTACCAGAAATGGGTTGGCTTTTACAATGGGGATTTACTATGTTAGAAGTTTACAATTCTAAGGCCATGAGAGTGTTCAAGTCAAGACATCATCAGGAGATTTCTTTCTCCCTGAGATGTACCTATGAGTGATCAGGTACATGGTGGCCTCATCAAAAGTACTTTCTCCCTGAGCTGCAGCTGTGGGCAATTGGGCATTCTTAAAATAACTTCAAACTGTCACAAGTTGGAAGAAAAAGAATGGGGCTAGAGATCTTTCAAAACCTAATTCCCAAACAAATGTTATTATTAAATATATCTAATGGTCCCTGGAAGATCCCATTTGCAAGACTGTCTATATTCACCCTAAGTTGGAGCTTTCCCAGTGGGAAAATCCTCCTCCCCGTATACCTATATCAAAAACAATTACAAGCAATTATTTATTTTCACAGATAACTGAGGTAGGGCATAACAAGTGGGGCAAACAGTAGGCTAACTAAAAGCTTAAAAAGAAAATGCAGGGATTGAGATGTCCCTAAAGGCTTGGAAAGCTCCAAAATATTCCTGGGAATCTAGAAGTCCATGTAAGGAAATCATCATCCAATTATTAGCTGCCAACTTAATGGATCAGACACTTCAGGGGACACATGTCATGAAGAATACAGAAATCAAAGAATTAGTTCAGAAAAGTTACTAAACAAATAACAACAACAACAGACATCAACTTTAACAAACACTGGGGAAGGGAGAGGATCTGTTTTCCAGAATTGCCATGTTATATTATTTAAAATTTCCTGTTTTCAACAAAAAATATGAAATAGTTTAAAAAACACCAAGAAAGTATGAGTCACAGAGGGAAATCAATGGAAACTATCCTTGAGGAAGACCAAATGTTGGACTTTTTGTACAAAGACTTTAAATCGGTTATTTTAAAAATGCTTAGAGAACTAAAGGTGGTCATGTCTGAAGTAAAGCAAAATATGAAAATGATGTCTTATGAAATAGAGAATACCAATAGAGAGGCAGAAATTATTTAAAAAATCAACCAAATTATATCAGGAGTTGAAAATACAATATATTATTATTTTTTTAATTACCAGAGGGATACAACAGAAGATTTGAACTGGCAGAATAAAGAATCAACAAACTTAATAGATTAGTAGAGATCATACAGTCTCAAGAACAGAAAGAAAAATAAATGAAAAATGAACAGAATTTCAGAGACCTGTGAGACACCATCAAGGATATCAAAATATGAATAATGGAATTCCCAAAGGAGAGGAGAGAAAGAAATATGCAGATAAAATATTTGAAGAAATAATGGCCAAAAGCCCCACAAATTTGATGAATAAGCTTAATCTCTACATCTAAGAATCTCAAGGAACTCCAACTACGATTCAAGATAAATTCAAAGAGATCTCACCTAGACACAATTATATTCAAACTGTTGCAAGCCAAAGAAAAAGAGAGATTCATAAAAGTAGCAAGAGAAATGACATGTATAAGGAATCCTCAACAAGAATAAAAGTTGGTTTTTCTTCAGATACTATGAAGGCCAGAAGACAGTGGGATGACATATTCAAAGTACTGAACAATAACAAAAAAATACCATCATCCAAAAATTTAATATCCAGAAAAACTATCTTTCAAAAATAAAGACAACATTAAGACATGCCCAGGAAAAATAAAAACTGAAGATACTCATCACTAGCTGCCCTTCTCTGTAAGAAATACTAAAAGGAGTCCTATCAGCAGAAATGAAAGACCCTAGTGAGTAACTTATGTCCACATAAAGAAATAAAGAGCACATATAAATGTAACTGCACAGGTCAATATAAAAGATGGTATAAATGTATTTTTGTTTCTAAATCTTTTTAATCTCCTATCTGATTTAAAAGAGAACTGCATGAAGCAATAATTATAAATCTGTGTTGATGAGCCTATAAAGAAGTAATTTGTATGACAATAACAACACAAGGTGGGGAGGAACTATATAGGAACAAAGTTTTAATATCCTATTGATATTAATCCAAACTAGATTGAGTAAATTAAGGTGCTTATTTTAATCCCTAGGGAAACAGCCAAGAAAACAACTCAAAATATATTGTAATGAAAATGATAAGGGAATTAAAATGGTAAACTAGGAAGTAGCTATACAACATAAAAGAATGTGGTAGTTGTAGAATAGAGGAACAAAAAAGACTTAAAACATTATTACAGATTGAATTATGTACCTGGAAAAGTCATGTTCAAATACTAACCCCCAGTCCTGTGAATGTGAACTTATTTGGAAATGGTGTCTTTGAGGATGGTATTAGTTAAGATGAAAGCAAACTGGATTAGGATGGGCCCTAATCCAATATGAATGGTGTCCTTACATGAAGAAGAGAATTGGACACAGATGGACACAGAGAAGAATGCGATGTGGGTTTTGAGGCAGATAACACCAGGGACTGCTAGCAAGCTACTTACACAAACCAGGAGAGAGGCATGGAACAGATTCTTCTCTAAAGACTAGAGAGTCACCTTGAAGTGACACATTGATTTCACATGTCTAGTGTCCAGAACTTTGAGATTATATATTTCTCTTGTTTATGTCATCCAAATTATGGAACACTTTTACAGGAACCCTAAGAAATTAAGACAGACATATAGAAAAAAAAAAAACTAAATAGCAGATGTAAATCCCAACTTAAAAGAAACTACATTAAATGTAAATGGATTAAAGACTTCAATTAAAAGGCAGAGATTGACAGCATGAATACAAAACATAGTCCAACTAAATGCTGTTTACAGGAGACACACTTTAGATTTAAAGACACAAATAGTTTGAGAATATAAGGATGGAAAATGATATACCTGGCAAACTCTAAACAAAAGAGAGCTGGAATGGCCATTCTATTATCTGACAAAATATACTTTAAGACAAAATTTGTTACTAGAAACAAAAATGTGTTATAATGAGAAAAAGTCCAATCCATCAAGAAGATTTAGAAGTTACAAATATTTATGTCTCTAACAACAGAACTCCAAATTACAAGAATCAAAACTGACCTAATTAATTGAAGGGAGAACAGTCAATTTGACAGTAATAGTTGGAGACCTCAATACCCCAAAAACTGACCTAATTGAAGGGAGAACAGTCAATTTGACAGTAATAGTTGGAGACCTCAATACCCCAAAAACTGACCTAATTGAAGGGAGAACAGTCAATTTGACAGTAATAGTTGGAGACCTCAATACCCCACATCAATAATGGATAGAACAACTATACAGGTGATTAAAAAGGAAATAGAAGACTTCATCAAGACTAAAAGTAGACTTAACAGATTGTGGTAGTTTGGCATTGTTTATGAATTCCAAAAATAAACATTGGATTATGTTGTAAACTGGTCTATACCATATAAATTATGATTAGGGCTTTGGTTGGGCTATGTCAGGAGGATGTTGAGTCCACGCCCCCTAGGTGGGCAGGGGCTCACAGATAAAACTACATGGCAGAGCAGAGGAGTGAGTTGGAGTCTTGATGCTGAGTTTTGAGCTGGAGCCTGGGAAGTGAACACACAGAATAAGAACACAGAGGAATAGAGATGGTTCCTTGTACAAAGCAGAAGCCCTGGGGAAAGAGACAGAGCCATTCACCTGATAATCTACAGCTGGCCTTGTGGAGAGAGCACAGCAGCTGAGCGCTGGGAAGAGAGTAACCCAAGAAGCCTGAACTCTTGGCAGACATCAGCAGCCATCTTGTCCCAACATGTGGCAATAGACTTTAGTGAGGGAAGTAACTTATGCTTTGTGGCCTGGTAACTGTAAGCTTATACCCCAAATAAATATCCTTTATAAAAGCCAACAGATTTCTGGTATTTTGGATCAGCACCCCTATGACAGACATTTAAAAAACATTTCAGCCAACAACAGAAAAACATGCAATCTTCTCAAGTACCTGTGAAACAATTTCCAGGATAGACTGTATGCCAAACCATTAAAGAAGTCTAAATAAATACAAAAGAATTTAAATCATATAAACTTTTTTTTATCTGTCTACAATTGATTGAAGTTATAAATCAATAACAGAAGGAAATTTGTGAAATTCAAAACCATGTGGAAATTAAACAACATACTCCTAAATAACCAATTTATCAAAGAATATATCTCAAGAGAAATTAGAGAATGCCTTTCTATGAAAGAAATAGAAAATAGAATATACCCAAACATATGCAACAAAATCAGAGCTTGGAGGGAAATTTGTATCTCTCAATGTCTATATTTAAAGGAAGTTCTCAAATCAATAAACCTAACCATCTATCTCAAGAGACTAGAAAAATAAAACAAACAAAACTAAGCAAAATGAAGGAAATATTTTTAAATGAAAATTTTAAAATAGAAGATTAAGAAACAATACAGATAAATCAATGAAAATAAAAATTGGTTCTTTGAAAAGTTCAACAAAACTTAGCCTGATCCAAAGAAAAAGAAAAGACTCAAATTACTAAAATAGGGACTGAAACCAGCTAATTAAGAAAGATTATAAACAATTGTATAACAACAAATTAGAAACAAACAAATCCCTAGAAAGGAACAAACTAATAAAGCTTATTCAAAATAAGTGGAAAAACTGAGAAGAACCATAAAAAATAAAGAGCTCAAACTAATGATCAAAATTCCACAATAAAAAGCCCAGGACCAGAAGGCTTACCTAATGAATTTTACCAAATGTTTAAAAAGAATAAGTAACACCTAACCTTCCCAAACTTCTCCAAAACCTATGAGGCCAATTTTACCTCAGTATTTTGTATCCAGTACTAAAACCATACATGAGAATAAAACTACAGACCAATATCCCTTATGAATATAGAGGCAAAAACTCTATACTAGAAAATACTAAAAACTAGAAAACTGAATCTTGCAACATATAAAAAGGATTAGACATCATGACCAACAGGGATTTATATAAGTAATTCAAGAGTATTTCAACATCTGAAAACCAATCAATATAATACACTATATCAATAGAATAAAAGGCAAAATACACAACATCTCCAAAATAGTTTAAGGAAAATCATTTGACAAAATTCAACATCTTTCCTGATAAGACACTCTGAACCAAATAAAGGACATCTTGTGAAAAACCCAGGGAATGTTATATTTAATAATGAAAGACTTAAGATGCTTTCATATTAAGATCAAGAACAAGACAAGGATGTATTTTTGTCACTCTCGCTGCTCTTATTCAACACTGTACTGGAGGTTCTTGACAGGGCAACTAAGCAAGAAAAGGCATCCATCTTAGAAAGGAAGAAGTAAAACTATCTCTATTTTAAGATCACAGGATCTTGGATATAGACATCTTAAGGAATTCCTCAAAAATCTATATGCATTAGTAAACAAGATCAGCAAGTTTGCAGGATTCATCATCAATATTAAAATATTAGTTGTATTTCTATATATTAGCATTGAACATTCCTAAATTGAAATTAAGAAAACAATTCAATTTACAATAGCTTGTAAAAGAATAAAATATTTAGGAATAAATCAAACAAAAGAAGGGCAAGACTTGTCCACTGAATACTACAAAACTTACAAAAGATATTAAATAAACCTATATAAATGGAAAGATACAACATGTTCATGTCCTGGAAAACTTAATTTTGTTAAGGTTTCATTAATCCCCAAATTGATGTACAAATTCAATATAATCTCTGTCAAAATCTCAGCTACCTTTTATTCAGATATTGACAAGCCAATTTTAAAATTCATATAGAAGTGCAAGGGACTTAGAATAGCAAAAGTCTCAAAAAGGAAGAATAAAGTCAGAGAACTCACTTCCTGATTTCAAAAGTTATTACAAAGTTATAGTAATTAGCTCTGTGTTGTACTGACAAAAGGATACACGTGAAATAATACATCATAGTCAATTCATTATTAACAAAATTTCCAAAACCAATCAATGGTGAAAGAAGAGTCTTTTCAACAAATGGTGATGGGGCCATACAAAAGGATGAATTTGGATCCCTAAATGATACCTCATACAAAATTTAACTCAAAATGGATAAAAGAGGTAAATTTAAGAGCTACAACTATAAAACTCTTAGGTGTAAACATAGGTAAAAATTTGTTACCTTGGATTAGGCAATGACTCCTTAGATATGACAGCTAAAGCACCAGCAACAAAGAAAAAATAGATAAATTGGAATTTATCAAAATTAAAACCTATTGTACTTCAAAAGATACTATCAACAAAGAAAAAAATCCACAGAATGGGAAAATATTTGAAAATCATATGTCCTATAAGAGTCTAATATCCAGAATATGAATAATAATGCCCCATATCATTAGTCATTAGGAAAATAGAAATCAAAATCTCCAAGGGATACTATTTCATTCCCATTTCACACACACTTGGATGTATGTAACAAAAAAGTCAGGCAATAACAAAGGCTGGCAAGGATGTGAGGACATCAGAACCCTCATATACTTTTTTTGACAATGCAAAACAGGGCAGCTGATTTGGAAAATATTTTGGCAGTTCCTCAAACAATTAAAAGTAGAGTTACCATTGACCCAGCAATTTTACTCCTAGCTGGTATATACTCAAGATAAATGAAACATGTCCACGCAAAAACCTGAACACAAACATTCATAGCTGCACTACCCATTATAGTAAAAAAGGAGAAATAATGCACATGTCCATCAACTGATAAATAAATAAATAA
>PVKH010039666.1:0-11159 GCA_004027955.1 Chaetophractus vellerosus | reverse complement strand
CCCTCGCATAACATTTTTTAATTGCAATCATGTTTCTATTAAACCTCTATTGACTTTGCTGTCTTCCTGCATTTATTGCTGTACAGGGGGAAAAAGAAATGGAGAAAAGAAAAACCTGAAACCCCATGAACTCCTTAGAGGAAAGGCACTATAGAAATTTAACAATAAAGTAAACGAACAGTTTACTGAGAATTCTTGTCCAGGAAAACTACTTCTTCCAGCTTTGAGGGTGGAAGGGTGGGCAACAATATTCACCTCTTTTCAAACACTGAATATGAAAAGGTAAGGACTTTTAGCAAATTGGTATTATCAATTTAAAATTAAAATGCCCATATTAAAAATCCTTCGATTCCACTTATAAGTATATAAGCCTAGAGAAACTCACCAATCATGTGCAAGAATCCTTATTTACATTGTAAAAAAATGGAACCATGGATAATTATATTTTGCATTAATCCATTTACCAAAAGACTGGAAAGCTACATGAAAAACTGAAATAAAAGCATGTTTATTGACATATATAAAAGTTGAAATCAAATTGAAAAATGGTACATATAACGTGTTAAATATCTATGGAATATTTAAAACCACACAAAACAGACTATATTATTTTTTAATTTTAGTTTTTATTGTAATCAATGTTACACGTGAACATAATTAAATATTCACCTTGTTCTAAAAGTTTCTTGGTAAAACAGTGGTCCATTGTCCTGCCATCTCCAAATGCCAGATCAACCATTATCAAACCTTTTTGCTGATTATTTTTGTATATATCTCTAAATTACATGTAAATATATAAGCATCTTGATTGTTTCATCTTTATGTGTTATTTATTGATTTTTTTCAATCATAAAGAGGAGGATTTTGTGCTCTTTAAAAAATTCTTTCTACGTCTGGTTCACTTTATCCTCCTATCATTCCTATTTATCAAACTTTTTATTAGAGCTACATGTACTATTTACAGTTATTACTATGTAAATGGTAGTTCAGCTCAGACAAAAGATATCATAGAATTACTTGTCCTTTCCTTAAAACTTGTTTTCCCTGAATAACTGTCTGGTTTTGTCTTCTTTTTTTATAGTTTCTTGTATACCTATACATATATACCCGGGTATGTATAAACCCCGAAATCTTTACCAATAATCTGAAATGCCTCTCCTTGCATAAAGATGCATCAGATTTATTATCTTCTTCTGTCCAGATTTTGTGTACAGAAATATGTCCAAGAGCCTTATGCCCTCTCCAGTCGGGAAAACTTGACCTCCATGCCTGGCCTACAGGTCTTTTTGGAGTCAGCCTTGGCCATATTCTAAGAATTCTTTTCTCCTTTTTCTCAGTGTTAGAGACATATTTTCTGAATTTTTATGTTAGTATTTCCTAGATTATGTACTTGTTTTGATAGAGCACATCATCTAGTAGCAGCTTTGTAAGAAAGGTTACATGGGAGGGTACACACACACACACACACACACACATATATATTCAATCCTCATATATGATAGTTCATAATTCATCTGGGTGTAAAATTAAGGTTGAAAATACTTTTTTCTTTAGAAATTTGAAGACACTGCTCCACTTTTATTTAGTATGCAGTGTTGCTGTTAACACATTCAAAGTAATCTGATTCCTGGCTCTTTCGGTATGCCTATTTCATTTTAAAATTGTTTTTCTCTCTTGAAAATTACTATCATCTTCTCTTTTTCACCATTGTTCTGAAGTTTCATGTTGCTGTGCCTTGGTATGAGTCTATTTTTATGCATTTGATATGGGTTCTGGGCTTTTAAATGCAAACTCCTGCACTTCATTTTTAAAAATTTCATTTTATTTATGATTTTCTTTCCTCCATTCTCTTTTTTCTACCATGGAATTTTTATTTTAGGATGTTTGGCCTGCTGATAAAGTCTTCTGATCCTAGGTTTCTGCCTTCTTATTTTACTTTTTTTCATCTTAATCAAACTCTATATATTGGTTTTACATATATATTTAATTCCTCAAAACATTTTTTGTGCTATTCCATTGTTATTTCCTTTTCCTATTCCATGAATTTAAGACTGAGAGGGCAAGGAAAGCTGGCAGTCATGGAGCTCAGTACAAAAATGCCACATGTGACAGGCATTACGTCCAAGATGATCTTGCCTCCTGGTATTCAAATCCTGCATATTTCTCTCCTCTTGAGTGTGGGTCGACCTGGTGACTTGTTTCTAACAAATTGAATGAGCAAAAGTGACAGAATATCACTTCTGAAATTAAGTTGTAAAAGATTATAACTTTCGTCTCTCAATTTGTCTTTCTCCCTCTGTCTCTTGCCTTCTCAGCATGTTCATTTTGATAAGACAAGATGTAGAGTTGATGAGTTCCATATGACAAGAAGCTGAGGGTGTCTTCTGACCAAGTGTGCAAGGAACTGAGTCTTAACAAAAAAGTAAGTGAACTTGGAAGCAGGTATTTCACCACTTGAGCCTTGAAATGACTTCTTTTTTATTAAACACCTTGATTTCAGTTTGTGATAGACCATGAAACATAAGACCCAGATAAACTGTGGCCAGATTCTTAATCTATAGAAATTATGAGATCATAAAACTTGTTTTAAGCTACATATATTGGGGTAATTTGTTAATGACTGATACCTAATAAACCATGTAATCCCCTTATAATCAGGATGCTAGTCTTATCTTCATTCTGCCTATTAATTATAACAGAAGTGTTTGACCTTTTCAGAGAATAAAACTCCAGTTTTGAATAGGGAAAGGGAATTGGGGAACGTATCTGAAAATCCAGTTCTTTTAAAAAAAACTTTCAAGCAATATTGTTGCTTTTATTTCCATCATTATTCCATGTTTGGAGTTAATTAATGCCATACATTTCAGAGCCTTCTGGGTTCATCATAGTAAAAATCAGATTGTTATTTAGTTTATCCAACTGTAGAAATAAGATTCAATTTTCTTTGGGCTGTTAGGTCATTGCCACTCATCTACTTGTGTTTTAGCTTACAAAATGTTTTCTACTGTCTCCTTTCCTGTGCTCTTGATCCTTATAACCTTCTATTTGTATTTTTATATTTTATTAGTAAATTTAGTAAAGTTTCAGGAACAGCTAAAATGAATGTGTTCAACCTGTTATCTTTATTCAATATATAAATTCATCAGTTTTCTAAATGATTTAAAGCAAATATGGTAGGCATTAACATTTATTCCTGTGGGATTATGCATACATGAATGTTTTTCCCCCCAAAATATTTTCTATTCTTGCATTACATCTGTGTTTCCAAACTGTGAATAAAAAAGTAATTAGAACATGAATGTTTTTATTTTGTTCTTTACAATTTTATGTGTTAATATTTATTTCAAATCTAATTTTAGAAATCCTATTAAAACAATTTGATCTACTTGGACTTGCTTAGTACTAACTCCATGAAAATACATATAAAAGATTTAATCCACTTAAAGCCATCAGAAAATCCAAAATGGGAGTATATAAAAAGACAAATTCAACAAAATTCTAGGTACAATGAATTAATCCAATGAATTTATTTGATTTATGTGTTTTGAGTTCTTTTTTTCCTGTAAAGAAAAGTGTTTGTACACAAATAAACATTGATATATTTCCCACAATATGCTTAGAGAAACCAAGACATCACATGTGATGATGTTTAGAAAGAGATCTGTTTCCATTTTCCTCAGACCAGCTGCCTGACATTTCAAAAGATAAGAAATACTGCTCAGCTTGAATGAACTCAAAAATATCTCAGCAAATGTATTTGAACTCATCTTTAAAATGTCAGTTGGGGACCAACTGATATAATTTACTCATTCAGAAACCAGGATGTAAGATTAAATTTTTTTCAAAGAGATAGAATGATGTTGAAGAAAATATTTTGAGTAAAACAAGAAAGTAAAAGTTTGCCTGGCTATTACTTCATTAAAGTAATTTGTTCTCTACTATTAAGATATTTGAATTTTAAATATAGAAACAAAACTCTTATAGAATTTATATATCAAAATATTCATTTGCTTTTCTGAACTTTCCCCTTCCAATTTTTTTCTTTTTTCAATGTCATTGGCTATTTCACTTGCTATTTTGTGCACATATCGAATATTTTTTATGCTAATATTTTTCTTTTTAAATGATTTAGTATAGAATTGAATATAATTCATATTATTCGGGGTGGACAGGTTTGGGTATAATGGGAGTGGCTATACTCACATGACAATGAAAAATTAATGATGAAAATTGACTTACCATAGAACCCAGAAATTCCCCTCTTCAGACTTAGAAGAAGGAGCAGGAAGGGAAATAGGAGCAAAGTCCTATTAAAAATAAAATCCAGGAAAAAATTTGATGAGAAGTACTGCCCAGAGAAATTCTTTATATCGCAGGCCATGAAACTTCAGGACACTGAGGTCAAATATCAATTTTCACTGCTCCTTTAATACAATCCTCTTCTTTTTTCACATGTTAAGCAAAATTAGCTATTCATAATATATACATAATTTTAGTAAAAGAAGAAGAATGTTATACCTTATGGGGCAAACCAGTGTGGAAAGTAAATGGGAGCAGAAATGCAGTCAACAAAGTACAGTGATGAAGAATTCAATGGGAGAACACACGGAAACATGAAGGGCACAATAGAAATTGTGCCATGCAGAATTTTCAGCATATTTGCAAATTTTGTGGACATGCCAAAGAAAACTATTAAGTCTAACAAGGAATGACCTTTAAGTATTTTAAAAATAATAACAGGACCTAATTTGAAAAAATAATGATTAATTTATGGTAATATGAGGTTATTCATTATCACACCACCTTTCCATTCTCTTCTCTTCCAGTCTCTTATTTTCTTTCTTATATTTTCCTGCATCCCTCCTTTAATCTTCAAAGTATGTGTGCATGAGTACAAATACAATGTCTTCCAGGTTGTTGTTTTTTACTTGTACTTTTCTATTGTTATACAAGTAATAAATGTTATATGTAGAAAAACAAAAAGAAAAAAAGATATTTAAATGATCTCACAAGTCATGTACAAATATTATTAATAGTATATAACTTCCTAAACATAAAAAAGATCATTTGCTTTGCATTGTCTTTGTAATTTGATGTTTTAGAACTATATTTTTATGTACATAAACATTCCATGTTTATCTGTGATATCTATGATATATACTATAATAGATATAGCACTTCTTACTGAAATTAAAATATTTCTAATTTTTGTCCATTAAATAACTCCATGTTTAATCTTTGGGCTTATCTTAATTCCTTTGCTTAAATTTTAAGATAAATTGCTGGATTTAAAAATACCAACATTTAAAAGGCACCAGATGATATTGTGAAACTGCCTTACAAAGGATATTCCAGATTGATTTCCCACCAGTAGAGTGTGTGGCATAAGATTATTATTGCTAGCTTACACCCAGAAGCCTGTTGCATGGACAATCAACAGTGATGTCAAAAGCCTGGTTGCATGTGCACTCATTTTTGACTTACGTCACTGAGCAAATTTATCATTTTTTCCTCTAGGCAAACTCTAGCTAGTTGTATTATTTATAAAATATGTTCTTGTGTGAGTGGATTATTTATGAATTTCAATTGAAATTCAAATGAAGATGTATTGAATTTAATTTAAAAAACTGTCCTCTGAATGTGAAAACTATTGCAACTTTTCACATATCAGTAAATACCTCTGAGTCCAGAAGATAGGTTAGGACAAGTGGCCTTTTAAGTGAAAGTCACTCTTAAAGTTGTGTCACCTCAATCTTCATATTCTTCTGCACACATTTTCCCTACTTCTCAGCTTTGAGAGTCCTTATTATTTCAGTGTCCATGTCTTCATAAAATTCAAGTTGTCCAAAATGCTGGAGGCAAACAACTAGAGAACTTCTTGGCAAGTCAATTGGGCTCCCCATAAACTACAACAGCTTTCACCTCATACTATGCTGCAGCCCTGGCAAACCTAGCACATTGATTTAGGAATAATTAAAGAATAAACTATCACCACCAACAAAAATCTGTGTTTCTTTGATTCACTGTTTTCGATTTGAACATCATGTCCCTTCTTCTGTGCTACAAAATTGTCTGTTAACAATCATGGATAATATGAGGATTTTATTCTGGCCTCAATATTCACAGAAGAGAAAAACTGTGTGCTGACATGAAATGAACATATTTGATAAGTGAAGTTTCTGATGAGGAAGACTGTAATGTAGTGTTAATCACTGAAATAATTTATACAGTTAAACCCTCATTAATTGATTAAAATGATATTAATTCATAATTTTTAGAATTAAACACCCAACTGATAACCAATTAAATTTACATAAACTTAAGTTTGACATTAATAAATAGAAATGTGGGAGAGAAGAAATTCTAGGGCTTCAGAAAAGAAATTATAAAAATGCAGAGCAAATAGTAAAACAAATTAAAATATTTTGTTTTATGGTAAATTAAAATGTAATATATAATAAAGATATTGATATTATCTTGGGTTTAAACTTCAAGACCTATTGATTGCTTAATTATATTTTAGTCAACATTTATCTTTGGGATCAAATATTTTGATCTCTGTGATCAAAATTAACATCACCATTTACCTATTCTCTTCAGTAAATCATGAACCTAAAAAATTAACTTCTTTAGAGTACCATATCTTATGATATTATTACATTTACAATTAATTAAAAATTTGCTTTTCTTTCTTTCCCACCTTATATTTCCCCAAAGAGAGAATGCAGTTAAGTGCCAAAAACATTTAATACAAATATGTAAAAAATTACCAAAATTATATAATAATTTAGGGAATAGTGCTATTTGGTATATGGAGTTTTATTTTGATTACTTTTTGTAGAGATTGTTGGTAATGTTTTAAACATGCTTTGCATGGAAATCGTGACATCTATTTCTGCTAATATTATCCATCTGCAGACCCCAATTCTTGTTGTTTTCTTGATTTGGTCCATCATTGCTACAGTACACAAAACAAACTCTGTGCATGTTTTTGTGTACATGAGAACACTTTTTCTCTAAGTAATGCTTATTTTAGGATTCTTAGTTTCTTGTTTTCTCTATTCAATTATCTGGTCTGAACCACATTATTTGATTAATTGCTTTTGGATTCAAATGAACTTGAAAATTGGAATATTTTATCTATTAATTGCTCCTATTAATACAGACTTTTTGGACAATCCTCTTCTTTCTTTTATTGACCAACGAGCTATCAAATTCATTTTCCACTTCTGTTATATCACAATTTTTTAAAACAGAGTCAGCACTGTGAGTTAGTTTCCAAGTCTTAGCGGGTATGAGACCAGTCAGGTTACCTAATCTCATTTCCTCAGTTTTCTCATCATTAACATGGGAGTAATAATTACATGGTTGAAGTGTCAGTATTAAATA
The DNA here is from genome assembly GCA_004027955.1 of Chaetophractus vellerosus. Classification (NCBI taxonomy): domain Eukaryota; kingdom Metazoa; phylum Chordata; class Mammalia; order Cingulata; family Chlamyphoridae; genus Chaetophractus; species Chaetophractus vellerosus. The sequence goes on along the minus strand of PVKH010039666.1, from coordinate 3,770 downwards.
AAATAATTAATGTAAAAGCATCACATAATGTTTTATACATAGCAAGTCTCTGTAAAGACTAGCAAGTCCTCTTGTTTTGATTGTTCTATTTTGAATGCAATGAGGAAGTATTCAAGCTTATTAATACATGGAACTTAATTATAATATTAAAATCTTTATAGGGTAGTAAACTTTCATGGTATCTTATCTAGATGACTCAATATACTTTCTTCATGAAAACTTAGTACCAAAGACAGATCCAGGCAAAGATCTACGGAGAAAAAACAGCCACTCTGACCTTTTGAGGCCATAGCAGCCACCCAAACAATGAGAAATGCAAACAATGGGATACCCAAACTGGTATTGATGTCATAGCCGTTTCTTGTTCATGGCAGTAAGTATGAAGGAAAACGTCAAATCTAGTTTTCATGTAATGCCATGGTACAATGTATGTATGCTAACAAGAATCACATACCAAGAAATCAACAAATAGCCAAAGGTAGGATCTCCTTTGAACTTGAAGCTCAAGCCAAACCACCCCCATTGCCTTCTCTGATTAACCCTCATGAGACCAAAGAATAACTTTCATTGCTTTATTTGGGATTTCATTTTCCAGTTAGTCATTCTTTCAAGATATATAATAAATATTTATCAAACAACCATGTGAAAGATGGTTGCTAGTTAAGGTGGTAAATAAAACGTGTTTTGCATTTACTGATAATACCAAATCTTGGTACTGACAATACTAAATCTTGGGTAAGGGGATCACACAATTACCCACCATAGTGACCAGTGTCCCAAGTTTTATTTGACATACTCTGATTTTAACTGTCTTTGTCCCAATATATATAGTTCGAGTTGTTAGGCAATTTGTTCCAGTTTTTCATTCTGAATATATTGCCATTGTGTTGCATGACATAAATCACAAGCTATGGATATTCTGAGAAAGAAAAACCAGTCACTTCTTGCAGGGAAAAGCAATCAGGCTTGAATGGTGTTGGGTTGATTTAGATGGAAACAACGTGTGTGTATGGGGTAGGGGATTTAGGTGAATATTGAGTTTTAAATTTTAGTGTAATATAAAACAGAAAATCTGTTTATGTCCAGTGTATTAGAAGGCTTTAAATGCAAGGCTAAAGAAATTTGTTTATTTTGTAGTAAATAGTAAACAACTAGAAATATATGAGCAGGGTAGTGACATAGAAATGCATAGAAAATGTAAGAGAAGGGGGCTTGAAATCTCCTCCAAACCCTTCCTTTTACTGATAAAGATACTGAGACGTATAGAAGTAAAGCAGCTAGCTCAAAGCCCCATTTAACTTTGACTCTTATTAGTTTTATTATGTGTTCCTGAGCTTTATGCAATTTAGTTTGTATTCTGTTTACTCATTTTTAAGTAACTCATCCATAAATGTGTGTGTATGTGTGGGGGTATACTTACATTTGAATGGTCTTCAAATAGAAACAAAAATTTTAACTTTTCATTTTACTGTGAAGCTTTTTGCCAAACAGAAAGACTGAGTCGCTGCCATTCCTCTATATTTGCAGCATGTATTTGGAGCAAATTATAATAAAAAGAAGGTGCTTTCAGACTTCTGGTGCCAAAATATTTCAGAAAAAAATTCAAAGATGAGCTTCCACCTCTTTCCAAAATTGCACTAGTGTTGTTCTAGTCTTTCATTTTTATTGCAAATATTTAAACGAACACACAAAAAAACAGATGTCATTAGCTAAAGATTATGAGAAATGTATTGTGAAGAGAAACACAACTTAAGATGTCAAAGCTGGTGAGCAGACCAGACCCACCTTTATTAGATAAAAATTTAAGTCAAATCTTTATGGTGGTTGCTATACACCAACATTAATGAGATGCCTTGCTTCTAAAATCATTCGTTTTTGTATGCTTTCTTTTCAGCCTCTTGCTCGCTCTCTTTTGGCACCATTCTATTAAAATTACCTTTGAAAAAATGAGAAAATTCACGAAAAAATGAAGAAAATAGATAAAGCAGGTGAAGATATTGCAGAGGGGAAGCACAGGAAGTTAATCTTTTTAAACTTTTTTTCCTTAACTATTTGCCTCTCAATGTAGAACACAAACAATTAAAAATACTTAAATCTAAAAAAAAAAACTGAGATTATTTGGCCCATCATATTAATTTCACTGGAATTAACTGCTTGTGCCCGCATATCGTATAATATATAAAATATAAAACGTTTTATCAATACAATTAATGAATTAATCACATCTTAAATTACCTAGCACAAAATAAATCTCAGCCAAAATCTATCCACTCCCTGAAGTTGCAAACATAGCTACCACCTCTATGGTTAATTAACCTACAATTTGTTTCTGAAAAATATTTTGAGTAATTATCCCATTACAGCCGCGGAAATACTGGAAGAATATAAAGAATCAGTAGTATCACTGAGCGATATGGGTGTTTAAGAAACTAGCCACGGACCAGCAGAGCATGCGAATGCGAGGTTATGTGACGACAAGGTTGTTGATGCTACAAGCCTGTGATGGGCAGCAATGTGCCAAACCAAGGGACTCGCTTCTCTAAGGGCTGCCGGTAAAGCCAGGGCTAATTTCCTTTCCGCCTCCCGGGAACCTGGGTTCTCGCCGGCGTCGTCAGGAAGATTCTTCGCCCTAATTATCCAGGGAGGAAGACGCGCCTTTCCCGGAGACCGCTAGGCAACACTCACCACGGCAGCCTCCAGATTACTTCCCTCCGTGGATGTGTGACTTCGTCTAAGCAACTCACACTTACAGTAGATCCTCACTGGCGAGACTGCGAGCAGCAGAGGGAGGGGGAGGTGGGGAGAGGAGGAGGGAAAGAGGGTGGGAGGCGCAGAGCAGGGAGGCAGAGGAGACGACCGAGCTCCAGACACAGCAGGAGCGCGCCGTGGCGGTGCAGTTTCAACCTCGCCTTCCCAGCCGCGCACACACCGCCTCCTCCTCAAGCAGCAGGAACAGCAGCAGCTCCTGGCCGCCGCAGCCCGGCTCCGCGCTCCTGCCGGCTGGCCACCTTCAGTACCTCCCCCTCGTCAGCACTCAGCCCACAGCTCTTTCCTCCTGCCAGCCTCTTTGAACTCTCTAGATATTTTTCTCTGCTCGCTTCTCTCCAATTTCCCTCACCCTGCATTTTCTCTGCTCCTCTTCATTTATCCTTACCAACCGTTCCCTTTCCCCTCTTTTTATTGGGAGTTTCGTCTGGACATAAGATGACTTATCTTCCTCGTCCATTTCAGCCCTGAAGACTGAAAAGGAGCCACGATTTTTCCTAGTGGCACAAAAACCCTCAATCCCCAAAAAGTCTGAAGAGGAAAAGGAACAGGTCGTGGGACCTTCTCAGCATCCTTGGGCCCAGTCTAGAACTGCACTAGCAAGGATAACTAGCATTTTATTTAACCCCACTGGAAGGGAGAGCGAGAGGAGCCAGAAGCAAACTTCAGCGGTCTCAGCGGATCCGTGGTTCCCGCATTTGGGGGAGCCGCGTGCCAGGAGAGAAGGACCCCCACGAGGGTCAGGAGAAATTCCGAGTCTTCCTCCTTCCCTCTCCAAGGCCGAAGCCTTGGACTGAGCCGCTCAGGGCAGGAGCGGCTGAGGGAGGGGTGGGGGCCAGGAGAAGATGCGGGACTCGCGGCCCCGGTGTGCGGGGCACCCGCAGTCCCCGGGCGGCTGCGGCGACTCTCCCAGCACTCCTGCATCTCTGGCTGGTTGCTATTCCGCACCTCGCAGGGGCCCCCTCTGGACTTGCCTTGTCCTGTGCGCCGCGCTCCGGACGCTC
>PVKH010039665.1:0-11169 GCA_004027955.1 Chaetophractus vellerosus | reverse complement strand
CCGAAGTGAAAACCGTGAGTTACTAGCCCCCATGGCCAGCAACAGCACCTATCCCCCAAACTCAAGGCAAACAGCCTGCGTAAAACCTGTGGTTCACTGCAGCCAACTGAGGGAAACAGACATCTTCCTCCCTAGGAGGAGGGAGGGTGCAGCAGAAGGCAGAGAGTCGTTTCCCTTCAGTGAATTTGATCAGCAGATCCCACTGTGAACCTTGGTTCTGGCTAGACCAGAATCATGGACACGCAGAAGTTGAAAGAGTCATCTCTGTGGAAAGATTTGGTGAAGACTGCCATGTGCTGGCAGGCTGGGAAAATGCAAGAAGCAAAAATGTTTTTTGGAATCTCTCAGGTCCCAGGACCCCTTGATCTGTCTGCATACTATTGGTGGATTCTTGGCCCTGTTTTGATAAGTTAAACTGGGCAATCTTAAAGACTTAGAATAAGTTGAACCAAAAATCAAAGAAACTCCATGAAACAAAACCACTAGGCAAGAGAGAGAAATTGACCAAAGTAATTCACCCAAATAATGACCTACCTAGACATTAGCAAAAAAAATTACAAACCATACTAAGAAACAGGATGATATGGCCCAGCCAAAGGATCAAATAAAAATTCCTAATGAAACACAGGATTTAAAACAACTATTCAAGGATGTTCACACAAATCTCCAAAGGGGATAAAGGATATTAAGAAGACACTGGGTGAGCATAAAGAACAATTTGAAAACCTGAAAAGAAAAATAATAGCTTATGGAAAGGGAAAGCACAGTGAATGAGATTAAAAATACATTAGAGGCATATAATAGCAGATTTGAAATGGTTGAGGACAGAATAAGTGAGTTGGAGGACAGAGCATCTGAACTTGAAAAAAAAACAGGAGAAGAGAAAGAAAAAAAATGGAAAAAAATGCAACAGGGTCTCAGGGAATTGAATGACCACATGAAACACACAAATATATGCATTATAGGTTTCCTAGAAGGAGAAGAGAATCGAAAAGGGGCAGAAAAAAATATTTGAGGAAATAATGACCAAAAACTTCCTAACCCTTATGAAAGACACAACTATCAATATCCAAGAAGGACAATGTATGCAAAACATAATAAATCTGAAAATACTTACTATTCAAAATGTCAAATACCAGAGATAAAGAGGATGAAAGCAGCAAGAGAAAAGCAATGCATCACATACAAAGAAAGCTCAATGACTCTAAGTGCTGATCCCTCATCAGAAACCATGGAGGTGAGAAGGCAGTGGTATGATATATTTAAGGTTCTGAAAGAGAAAAACTGCCAGCCAAGATTTCTTTATCTGGCAAAACTGTCCTTCAAAAATGAGGGTGAGTTAAAGTCTTCACAGACAAACATAAGCAGAGTATTTGTTACCGTAAGACCAGATTTACAAGAGATACTAAAGTGTATTTTACAGCCTGAAAAGAAAAGACAAGGGTGAGAGACTTGGAAAAAAGTGCAGAAATGAAGAGTATTAGAAAGGGTAACTAGAGGGGTAAAAAGACAGACAATAGTAAGATATGCCAACAGAAAGTCAGAAGATAAAATGGACAAAGTAAGTAACGTCTTTACAGAAATACCATTAAATGTTAAAAGACACAGACTGACAGAATGGATGGGAAAATTATGAGCCATCAATAAGCTGTCTACAGGAGACTCACCTTAGATGCAAGGACACAATCAGGCTGAAAGTGAAAAGTTGGAAAAAGATATTACATACAAATATTAACCAAAAAAGAGCTAGAGTAGCAATATTAATATCAGACAAAATCTATTTAAAATGCAAAACTGTTAGAAGAGATGAAAAAGTCATTATATATTAATAAAAGTATCAATTCACCAAAAAGAAATAATATTTATACACCTAACTTGGGTGCCCCAAAATACATGAAACACAGAGTGGCAAAAATGAAGGGACAAATAGATGTCTCTAAAATAATAATTGGACACTTCAATATGCCACCTTCAGCATTGTATAGAACATCTGGCAGATGATCAATACAGAAACAGAGAGCAATATGACGAATGAACTAGACTTAACAGACATTTATAGAGCATTACACCCCAAAACAGCAGGATATACATTCTTCTCAAGGGCTCATGGATCCTTCTCTAGGATAGACCATATGTTGGGTAAGAAGACAAGTCTCAAAAATTTTAAAACTTTGAAATTATACAAAGCACTTTCTCTGATCATAATGGAATGAAGCTGAAAATCAATAACAGGCAGAAAAAGGGAAAACTCACAAATATATGGATATTAAACAACAGAATCAATGGGTCAATGAAGCAATTCCAAGAGAAATTGATAAATATCTTGAAAAAAATGAAAACAAGAACACAACGTATCAAAACCTACAGGATGCAGTGAAGGCAATGCTAAGAGGGAAAGTTATAGCCCTCAATGTTTGAAAAAGAAGAAAGAGCAAAAATCTTTTACTGCACACCTGGTGGAACTAGAAAAAGAACAGCAAACTAATCCCAAAGCAAGCAGAAGGAAAGAAAGAAAGGTTAGAGCAGAAATAAATGAAATCAAGAACAAAAAATTATGGAGAGAATCAACAAACCAAAAGCTGGTTCTTTAAGATCAACAAAATCAACAAACCCTTAGCTAGACTGACAAAGAAAAAAAGAGAGGAAATGTAAATAAGATCAGAAATGAGAGCAGGGACATTACCACTGACCCTGCAGAAATAAAAGATATGTTAAAAGGATACTATAAACAATTGTACACCAACAAACTAGAGAATGCAGGTGAACTGAACAAATTCCTAGAAACACACGAACAACCTACACTGGCCCTAGAAGAAATAGATCTCAGCAAACCAACCACCAGTAATGAGATAGAAACAATCATCAAAATCCTCCCAAAAATGAAAAGCCCAGGACGTGATGGCTTCACAGGAGAACTGTACCAATCATTCAAAGAAGATCTAATACCAATCTTGCTAAATTTTTCCAAAAAATTTAACAGGAGGGACTGCTACCCAACTCATTCTATCAAGCAAACACCACTCTAATATCAAAGCCAGACAAAAACACTATGAAGAGAAAATTACAAACCATTTTCTCTAATGAATATAGATGCAAAAATCCTCAACAAAATACTTGCAAACTGAATCCAAAAGCACATTAAAAGAATTATACACCATGATCAAATGGGTTTTATCCCAGGTATGCAAGGGTGGTTCAAAACAAGAAAATCAATTAGAGGAATATACAGTAATAAATTGAAGAAGAAAAATCACATGATTCTCTCAATTGACACAGAAAAGGCTTTTAATAAAATACAGAATTCTTTTTTGATTAAAAAAAGGACATTCTGAAAGATAGGAATAGAAGAAAACTTTCTCGATATGGCAAAGTGAATATATGAAAAAGCCATACCTAACATTGTACTCAATGGTGAAAGAGTGAAAGCTTTCCTGCTGAGATCAGAAACAAGACAAGGATGCCCACAGTGACCACTGTTATTCAATATTGTGCTATAAGTTCTAGCTAGAGCAATTAGACTAGACAAGAAACAAAAGGCACCCAAATAGGAAAGTAAAAAGTAAACTTTCACTGTTCGCTGATGATATAATCCTTATCTAGAAAATCCTAATAATTCCACAACCAAGCTACTAGAACTAATAGATGAGTTCAGCAAAGTGGTGGGATATAAGATTAATATGCAGAAATCAGTAGCGTTTCTATCCAGTATTAATGAGCAATCTGAGGAGGGTGTATGAATTCCTTTTACAAGAGCGACTAAAAGAATCAAATATTTAGGAATAAACTTAACCAAGGACATAAAAGACATGTATTCACAAAACTACAAAACATTGCTAAAAGTAAACAAAGACCTAAATAAATGGAAAGACATTCCATGTTCATGGATTGGAAGACTAAATATTGTTAAGATGTCAATTCTATCTAAACTAATTTACAAATTCAATGCAATTCCAACAGCCTTTTTTCAGTAATGGAAAAGCCAAATATTAAATTACTTGGAAGGGAAAGGGGCCCATGAATAGACAAAAATGTCTTTAAAAAGAACAAAGTTGGAGAAGTCTCACTTCCCGGCTTTAAAGCATATTACTTAGCTACAGTGGTAAAACCTGCATACTACTGACTTAAAGATAGATTGACCAATGGAACTGAATTGAGAATTCTGAAATAGACCCTAGTATCTATGGTCAAATGGTTTTTGACAAGGCTACCAAACTCACCCAGGTGGGTCAGAACAGTCTATTCAACAAATGGTGTGGGGAAAACTGGATATCCACAGCTAAAAGAAAGAAAGAAGACCCCTATATCACACCTATACAAAAATTAACTCAAAATGAATCAAAGGCCTAAAAATAAAAGCTACAACCATAAAACTCCTAGAAGAAAATGTAGGAAAACATCTTAGAGATCTTGTGTTAAGTGGTGGTTTCTTAAATCTTACACCCAAAGCACAAGCAATGAAATTAAAAACAGGTAAATGGGACCGCCTCAAAATTAAACACTTTTATGCTTCAAATGACTTTTTTAAGAAGGTGAAAAGGAAGCCTACACTTCGGGAGAAAATTTTCCAAACCACATATCCAATAAGGCTTTGATCTCCATGTTATATAAAGAGGTCATACAACTCAACGATAAAAGACCAACACACAAATTTAAAAATGGGCCAAAGACTTGAACAGACATTTTTCCAAAGAAGAAATACAAATGGCCAAAAAGCACATGAAAAGATGCTGAACATCACTAGTGATCAGGGAAATGTGAATCTAAACTATAATAAGATATCTCACACCTTACAGAATGTCTCATTTTAAAAAATAGAAAACCACAAGTGTTGGGGAAGATTCGGAGAAATAGGAACATTCCCACTGTTGGTGGGAATGTAATATGGTGCAGCCCCTGTAGAGGACAGTTAGGCAGTTCTTCAGGAAGCTAAATATAGAACTGCGATATGATCCAGTAATCCCACTGTTCAGAATATATTCAGAAGAACTGAAAGCAAGAGCACGAACAGATATATGCACCCCGATGCTCATAGCAGCATCATTCACAATTGCTAAAATATGGAAACAACCCAAGTGTCCATCAACCAATGATTGGATAAACAAAATGAGTTCTATACTTATGATGGAATACTATTCAGCTATAAGAAGAAATGAACTTGGGATGCATATGACAACATAGATGAAACTTGAGGACATTATGTTGAGTGAAATAAGCCAGACGCAAAAGGACAAATATAGTATGGTCTCACTAATATGAACTCAATACAATGAATAAACTCATGGAGTTAAAGTAGAGTATAGGTTACTAGGAGATAGAATGTGGGTTGTGAAGCAGGAGCTGATGCTGAATGTATGTAGTAGAACATTTAATAAGAGGGATTGTAAATGTGGAGAAATAGAGTTGACGGTAATACATCAAAGTGAGTATAATCAACACTGATTTATAAATGTGAGTGTGGCTGAAAGGGATAGTCTAGGGAGGTTAATGTTAATTGAAAGTAAGCTAAAGGATAATCTAGGGACTGTATATACCACATTTTGTCTATCCATTCATCTGTTGGTGGACGCTTGGGTTGCTTCTATCTTTTGGCAACTGTGAATAAGGCCACTATGAAAATTTTTGTGCAAATATCTGTTCAAGTCCCTCCTTTCAATTCCTTGTGGGTATATACTTAGAAGTGAGATTGCCAGGTCATATGGTAATTCTGTACTTAGCTGTCTGAGGAACCAATAAACTGTTTTCCACAGTGGCTGGACTATTTAACTTTCCCACCACCAATGAACTAGTATTTCTATTTCTCCACAACCCCTCCAACACTTGGTTTTAGTTTCAGTTTTTTAATAGTAGCCATTCTAGTGGGTATAAAATGGTATCTCATTGTGGTTTGATTTGCATTTCATTAATGGCTAATGATAAGCATTTTTTTCCATGTGCTTTTGACCATTTGTGTAACTTCCTTGGAGAAACGTGTTAGGCTTTCAACTGTCTCTAGTCATGTACTCACTGCACGATCCAAGTTACCGTCTTCTTGAGGGAGAACAAATGTTCTGTGAGGCAAGGTCTCAGAGGCAAGAAACGAGTTCTATCCGTCTGCTTCTGCTTGTGTTTGCTCACGGTGCCTTGCAGGCATATTATAAATGTAGCTGTATTTCAAGGTCTGCTCAGAATAAACAAAGCCTGCTCCCAGAGCCTTGACTCTTCATAAGTGTCAAGAAACCCCAGCAATCGAACAGGTGGAACACGATACAAAGGAAATTAGGAGACTGCCATAGAAAACAGCTTAGGCCTGGGGGATGCAATCATGTCTCAGGTTTGAAAAAAAAAAATTGTGGCAAAAAAACAAAATGAACTGTGTCAACTCTTCGGTTTCGAGATTGGCCTACCAGCACAGAGGACATCTGTGTGAACTCGAAGAGTCTTACAGGACTAGCAAGTTGTAAAAACAGACCATCCTGGATTGTCTGTTCGGTCAGTTTTGCTGAGGTCCTGCGAGCGGGCACTGTGAGAGATTCTCAAACCCTGACCCTGACTGTGTCAGACACAGCCCTTGCTCTCCCTCGGGGAGTAGAGACAACATATCCAGAGGCACTGCACCCTTTGCCAGCAGTTCAAACAGGTTTGCAAAATTATCTTTTCACAGTGATGTGGGTAACAGCCCATCCCAGGAGAAAATAATTTCATAGAGCAACATTTCTGAAAACGTGTTCCTTCTAATAAGGTGTCACAGAAGAAAACAAATAGCCTTTTTGGTCAAATTACTTGGGAATTACTGGCTTTAAAACTGGCAAACCCATTTCTTTACCACGGCACTTTTCTTCTGGGATACTCTACCACACGAACATGCTTGAGGACTCACCAAGGAAAAGCCTGGGCTACAGGGTATGAGCACATGGGGCTGTCCACCCCAAGGAGGTAAGCAAAGGTTTACAAAACTGTACACACTCAGGCACGCTGTTATCCAGAGAACATTCTGAGGGACTAGTGTTTCACAGAAAGTACTTTGTAAAAACACTGCCATGGAGGATGGTGTCTGAGGCAGACCACTGGGGACGGGAAAATCCAGGACCCTCTTGTCCACGCCTTGCCTGTGTATGCCATCGCCCAGATATTCCGTAATTTACTCCTAGAATTCTGTCAGAACAAGAATTTCTTTGAACAAAAGAAAATAAAATTAAGAATATGCAAGGCATTTTATTCCTTATGTCATTTAAAAAAACCCTGTCCTGGGCACTTCTTTCAGCTCTCCCATGGAATTGATCACCATGAATAATTAAAAATATCAATAAAAAATTCATTTGGTGGCCCAGCCAATCTCCATCATGTCCTCTGAGTGTGGTAATAATTGTAGTCTCAAGAGGGATTTTCACGACCTCCTTCCTACCCATTCAGAACAAATATAGTTGATTTCCAATAGAAGAATGTTAAGCACAAGTGCCAACCACAGTGTTGGAGAACGAGAAAGGCAATCAACCTCTGGAAGGGAATGAGGAGCCTCACGAATTATTTAAAACAAAGAAATCTGGCCAGAGTTTCAGACTAGAAGAGAAGACAAGGTTGAAATGGAAGGTGCTTGGCTATTCACAGATAATTTGAGGAAGGAGTTAGAATCAGACAACCTTGCCCTCTGACAAGATTAGACAGCAGAAGTTTCTTTTACTAGCTTTGGTCTCCAAGTTCCATGTACTTTTTGTTCCTCCTATCTTTGTATTCCACTCTTCGTTCTTACCTGACCCTCTCAGGAGCTCAATTGCTCTACTTTCCTCTCTTGGCAAAATCTGATCTCAGGAAATGAGCTGAAATTTATTCACATTTCATGTAAATGACTAATGCTAGATAAATGATTTGATGCTAGATCAAGTATTAAACCAAAATGATTACAGACCCAAAACAGGGTTTTAGGCATCAGAGAACTGGTGAACTAGTTTCTTTGAACAGAAGAGCTGTCAATCCAATGCAATTGCATCATGATGCTTGTCCACCCCCAAGGGCATCAGAGGAGGAAGTTGTAGGGGCACTAGTCACCAACGGGAGGGCTGGGAGGGTTGGCCATACCTTGCCCAGGTCAAACCTCAGTGTCTGCCCATGATGAAGGAGAGACTAGTGACATCTGCAGCTCTTTGGGAGGGGAGCCCAAGTTGAGAGGAAATGGGGAGTACACTGATATCAGAAACTAGCCAGCATTTCCTTCACCTCATCTCATCTAGGCTCCCCAGAACAGAAGCAATACAAAGACCACAGCCCTTCTCCACACAGGTGCCTTGGAGGTATTCGAGCTCAACATTCCCATTCAACACTGGGAGAAATGAGGCTCCAGGAAGGGCAGGGGCTTCCCCACGGTCACACAGATGACAGGTGGAAGAGCCTCGCAAAAAGTATCGTGTTGCATCCACAGCACTGACTCTGCTCTCAGCCCCTGTTGTGAAATCCCAGGTCAATCAGAGTCAATTCCAATCCTCTGCTTTTAGAGAACAAGAAGCCAATCTCTTCTACAACACCCAGGCATTCATCCTGTGACAGGTCCCCTGATGTCTGGCTATTCACAAACCCCTCTGTCCCAGTATGAGAAAACCTGAAAGCTGTACATGACAATGCTGTCAGGAGCAATGAGGAGCCCTGCCCAGTTAACTGACTTTCAGTGGAGCGGCCAAGGTCCAGGAGTCACCTCAGAGGGAGACCTATCAGGTACCACATGGGAGAAGTCAGGTCTACCTCCAAAACAGGCTCAGCAATATCCATTCAACCCGGTTGTGATCCACGTGGACAACCAGTGCTTTCTCTTCCCCACAGCGAGTCTTCTCTGCAGCTCTTTTGGAATGTTTCTGCCACACATTAGTGTACACAATAAACAGTCCTTTCCCACAACTGGCAAAGCTAATAGAATTTAAATATTTCAGAGGGATTTAAGAAAAAAGAAGTTATGCTTAAAAGCATCCATATACCAGCAGTTTAATATCAACTAGAGAAAGACACCTGGGTAGCCACTGTATGGTGACCTGGTGCCCCACCCCAAATGTGGAGAGTTGTCAATGTCATTTCATCCTTTATGACTCTCCCCCATGACTATTTAAAAACCCAAACAAAGGTAAAAAAGCCAGTATGTTTATTTGACTTAGGAGTCAGAAGTCATTTCACATTTGCATTAATAACTTCCTGTTGAAGACAGTTGACATATCTTAGCTTTTAGTAACCCTGTGACTTGTGCTGTCATTAAAATGGGCTGGAACTTCAAGGTACACCCATGCTTCTGATTCTTAACCAGGAGCAATTTTGCCCCCCAAGGACATTTGGCAATGTCTGGAGATCATTTTAATTGTCACAAATGGAAAGAGGGAGGAGCCACTGGCATTTAGGGGATAGAGGCAAGGGAAACCACTAAGCATCTTATAATGCACAAGACAGCTCCCCACAACAAAGACTTCTCCAGTCTAAAGAGTCAACAGTGCCAACACTGAGAAACCCTACTGTAGAGCAGCATTTCTCAAGTCAAGTGGGCACAAGGTTCACATTAAAGATTTAGTTTAAGTGCAGGTTTCCAGATCCCACCCTCAGAGATCGTGATTCAGCTAGCCTGGAATGGGAATTGGTATCTCCTCTTCCCTGAGTGATTTTGATGCAAGTGTGTCGTTATTTCCTCAAAATACTGGACTTGCAATTCCTTTAACTTCCACTAGGTAGCAGTGCTGTTAGTTTAGGCAACAAATGCTTCATATAAAGTTCTTTTAGACAGCTTGGAATAACACACATGCTATATTCCCCCCCCCCAACAAAATTATAGTTATGTAGCAATATTATTGAGTAGCAACACAAACTAAATACAGAAATTGAATAAACTCATGCAATTCTGAGCAACATTTTAAAGAATGCAAACACCAACTCCCTACTAACAAATAATCACCTCTGCCTAATTTAACTAATATTGAATCTTTTAAAGTCAAGTGATTTCAGAGCTGGAAGGACTAAAGTCATACAGTCCCACAGGCTTATTTTAACAGACATGGAAAGCAACCGCCCATGGACACACAGCTGGTTTTTAGACTTTGAGACCTTACCATGCTGTGCCAACTCAGTCTCAGTTGCCAGTACTTGAGAGAAGACACAGTCCCTTCTTCTGCCTAGCCCCCCCCCCTCCCCAGCTGTACTATTCCCACTTCTGGGCTGAAGCCATCTCTTCTTTTCAAATGCATCACCATCTGCTTTTATCTCTTGCATAAATACCTCCACAGAATTGGGCATTATCTTGACCCCCTAGCACAGTGTTATCCAAACTTGCTTAATCCTAAGAATCCAGGGCTTTGGTGAAAATACAGGCCCCTCCCTCTAGAGATTGCCATGCAATAGATCTGCGGTAGGGCTGAGAATCTGTATTTTCTGCAAACATCCTAACCTGTGGCTCTTTAGTTCTGGCTCTGTTCCAAAGTTCCCCCCAATTCTAAGTATTCATTCCAAGAGAATCAGCTGAGCACCATTTCAGCACAACCAATCAGACTGGGGGGAGGGCGGGGGGAAGAGGCCAAAGAATGTATATTTTAATGAACTTCTGGATGATTCTTTTGTGCATTAAGCCAAATTCCTCTTGGCTCTCCCAAGACACATCAGAATAGATCCCCAAAACGGGAAGCCCGGGGAAGGCTGGGAGCTTGTACGTCCCTGTGGTCTCCTCCTGCCCTCAGGATCCACTTACCTGGGAGCCTGAACCTCAGAGCTGAGAGCTTATTTCTCCCTCTCTTTTTTCCACTCCTCCTTTCTCATGAAGGGCTAATTCAAATGGATAGAATTTGAGTTAACTCTGCATTATTTGACCCCCAACCAGTCTCCAGCTGCAATTCCCAAGTCAAAAGGCTGGAACTCCAAACAGGCTGAAGAGAAAGACAGATAATAAGCCCTTGATTAGCAGCGAGCTGGGAAGGCACCACCTTTTCTAAAGCTGCTAGAAGGGGTGAATGCAAACGAGAGGGCAGTGGTGGAAATGCCGCCTCAAGGGTAAAGCACCATCCAAACAGGAGTTATCATCCACATTAAAGGGAAACAGAGAAATACTGCTTTCTAGTCAATTCTTCCCCGGGGGTCACCTTCTTCAACCAAATAAGGCAAGTTCTCATGAAAAGTGGCTCATTGCTCAAGAAGAGGATGCTAGATAATACAGTTGCCGGGCTCTGTGGAAGGCACAGA
>PVKH010039664.1:0-11159 GCA_004027955.1 Chaetophractus vellerosus | reverse complement strand
TACATAATAATTTTATGGCCTTGGTAGACACATAAGGAATAATGCTAAAGGCATTTAAAATCCACACTTTTAAGCAAGAGGCCAGGCAAGCCAGACCCGGCAGGCCAGTGGATCCCAACAGGAGATCTCTCTAAGGGCCAGCCAGGGTCTAAGGGTTCAAAGCCCTAGACAAGTGCAAACTCAGGAAGCTCATGGGAGGACACCCAGTCTACTGGGCCAAGATTTAAAACACTTTTTGAGAATGCCTTGCCCCTACAAGCTTTCCTCTAACTTTATGTTCTCTAATATTGGGCAATCTAATTAAATTTCTCATTACACCGACAGGCTCAAACTTCAACATCACATAAAGAAATGGATCCTGTATGGCGTGGTCAGTCTCACCTCAAGGGATGCAATGGCTACGCGGCAGCCCAGGGGATTACCACCATACGTCGAGCCATGCTCCCCGGGTTTAATGGTGAGCATTACGTCATCATCACACAGCACTGCAGACACCTAAAGACAGAGAATCAAACACTCACACAATACTTGTCCAACTAAGTAGTCATTCTCAGCACACCAGAAACACAAATATTTACGAAGCAGATCTTAAATTTGACAAACAGCTTCAACAAATAAGAGTTATATGTCTGCCATCTTAACTGCCAGTAACACTGAGGAATATCCTAATAGACTGCAAATATATTAGGCACACTTCAATGGCACAGACCAACAGAATTTTGGAACTAAAAGATTAACGTTGCTACGGATTTACAATACTTCCCAATTTCAAGGTGACATGCTTTGTTTAACTACTTAGAAAACAATGCCAAATACTGTCTTCAGCAAACAGTTTGATCTATTTAGCAAAATGTCTCTACTTCAGAGCCCTTTAAGCCGATGCCAATTATTGGCTCTGAATAGCAAACCCAAGAAAAGAACTACACAAAAAATTAGTTTTTCAATCTCTGCATTCATCATTCATGATTTCAAACCCTCAATAGGTAATGCCATGCTCCTGATCACTGGACAAAAGCACAGGGGTCTCTGGGAATATTTGGGGGACAAAACATTTCCACCCAAAACACATGCCATAGCAAATTCCAGGCACACTCAATTCTTCAGTCAAAATTAACTGAGTCCACTAAGTCAAACCAAACCATCTGAAAGGTATTTTTCCACTATCAGTTGATGTAAAAATATGTGAGGGGTATATTTCATGGGAGTAGGGAAGAAAGAGACTGGACATGAAACTTACTGGATAGAGGCCACCAGAAAGGGCCTTTCCAAGGAGGATCATATCAGGTCTAACATTTTCATGATCAACAGCCAACCATCTACCAGTTCTGGCCAATCCTGTCTGTATTTCATCAGCAATAAACAGAACCTATTGGAAAACAAAATAACAGCATTAATTACCATTTTCATTCCCATGGGGAGAAGAGCAGTCTTTATTTCATCCCCCCACCCCACCCCCAAAATCTGTAATTCTGACACACCCTCAAATTTGTGAAAAGGTTTTAACAACCCACACAATTCCAACCATGTCCTCTGGAAATCCTGTAGACACCCCAATTATTTACTGTATCAGACCACAACCCTCCAGATGGCCACTGTCACAGAGGTGAGGGTTGCGGTAAAGCCACCCTCTGGGAACAAATTAATTCGTGTATTCCACAAACATTTATGAAACATTTACCACATGACAGAATCTGTTCAATGGTAAACAAAATACACTAATATTTCCCTTGGTGAGAGGAGGAGGAGAAAAGTTAAAGTTTGGAGCTGGGGGATGACAACAAAGGGTTTAGTAGGTTTTGGGACTGTAGATAAAGATTGAAAGTGAAATGCTCTTACAGAAGAGAGGAGAGAACATGTTTAGGGCTGGGAAATCCACAGCTATGCCCAGGCCCAGTATACCAATGTGCCAGAGCCAGGAAAAAGTCAGTTTCTGTGCAGGTTCCTGACACAGTGTGCTAGAAAGTTCTGAAGCTCTGAGAATGATGTCTCCCTCTAGTGGGAAAGGGGTTTAGTCTTTGCATTGATCCTAGGAGCAGAATTCTAAGAGAGGCCTGCAGTTGGGCCCCAGGCAGCACAACAGGGGTGGGCAGCACGGACACACCTGGTGCCTGGTGCAGAGTTCCCGCACTCCTATCAGGTAACCTGGATCCGGAACCACCACACCTGCTTCACCCTGAATTGGTTCTACCATAAACGCAGCAACATTGGGATCCTGAAGAACACGCTACAAAAGAAATACAAATAAGTTTTAACAACTTCCTTTCTATCACACATGGAAATCTAAAACCACACACTGCACATATTTTCCTGTTAAGTATCAGAAGCAAACACTTCAGCTTTAAGCTACTCTAACTTATATTTTCTAATATGTAGTTAAATATACTGTAAGTAAAACCTAAGGTAAATAGCCACTTAAAGTGAACCTTTTTATTTCATAAATATCTTCATAATTTTTTTTATTTTTTTTAAATTTTTTATATATCGATATATATTTTTAGGATACATTTCTTCATAATTTTTAAAAGCTAGCTAAAAACTGTGTAATTTTATCTAGTAAAGTACTTAAGCAGATAATATCCAAGTTAATTGTTATCAAGGATACAAATCTAAAGAAGTTTGTTAGTTGTAAAGATTAGAACACAGAACCCAGTTTTCTCTGTTGGAAACTGACCATTACCAAGAACAAGGCTGAAGTCTTGGCCTAATATAAATAAGATAAAATTGCATTACAGTCACATGATGTATTTTTAATTCGAATATTCAACACATATTATTTCTGTTTACTATATGCTTAGCACCAAGATAATAGTGAAGTACCTCCAGAGCAGGCAGATCATTATATGGAATGATTTCAAAACCTGGCATAAATGGTCCAAAACCATCATAACTGGTAGGGTCTGTGGAACTGGATATCGCAGACAAGGTTCTACCCCAAAAGTTTCCAGCTAGAAATGAGAAACAAATGCTGATTATCTCAAGCAAACCCCCACATTTATTAAAATTTATTCCCCCAAAATACCTTAGGTAGTTTGATTGAAAAAGAAAAAAAAAATCAAGGGTTTGCTTTCAAAAACCTCCAGAGGGCTTTCATTGCCATGTTCACATGGCATAAGAGGACTACAGTCTGGTGTTGCAATTACTGTTTCATGTACTTCTCTACTGGGTCTTTTGACTGTAATATACAGAGAGAAACACTTGTCTTTTCTTTCACTAATCCCAACCCAATAGCAAATCCTAACAATTTAGGTATTCAAAACATGATTTTCTAGAGATGGTGGATTTCAGATAATGATAGGAAAAAATATTTTTATAGAAAACTAATAGTTTTCCTTTTAAAAATCCAAATATTGCAAGCTAAGTATTCTACAGAGTGCATTTTAAGTTTCATTTTGAGACAATAGCCTCAGACTATCGAAGTACTTTCAATTTTTCCTTCCTTGATTACAATCCTTTATAATGCTAAACAAGATATCTGTTTCTGTTCAGAAATACTTTTTATCCATTAATTCATTTCATCAATAAATTTGATTGAGTGTCTACTAGAGTGTCTATTTGATTGAGCTCGCTCTAAGTATTGGGACAGAAGGGTGATCAAATTCAGCAAGCTCCCTGCCCTCAAGGAGCTTACATTCTAGTAGAGAAGAAAGACATTATCATAAGCTAGTAAAACAAATGAACAAGATCACTTCAGAATGGGTTAAATTCAAGGAAGGAAATAAGACAGAATAATCAAGAAGGCTGAGGGTTCACCTACATTGTATTTTTACACCTTACTACCAACTCTGCCCACAGCAACTTAATCAAGCAAGTTGTATTTTGGCTTCATAGCATCTCTAAAAACTACTCTTGCAAAGCCTTTCTCACCTATGAGCAATCTTCACTTTACTCATCCACTAATAACAGTATATTGATTTTGACCAGGCTTGTTTGAGGAAAAAATGTACCTAAAAGGCCAAGAACCTAGTCTCTCTCCTCTATCCAGCCCCAGGGAGCTCATCCCCCACTCCCTACCCATCAGGTAATAAGGGACCCCCAGTGTGAAAAGCCATCCTCTGTCCCTCCACCCCACTGACTCACCAGCTTTTTTTAATACTCAGGTGGAAAGATCTTTGCACCCTTTGCTAGCCTTAAAGAGACTGGATACAGTCTGTAAGAATGAAAATCACCAAAAAGACCAGTTTTATTTGCAAGAGTCACTTATGCTGTCCTACAACTGAGGCCTAAGATTTTAAAATAAGTTACTGAGCTATGGAAGATTTCCTCCTCTTTGGAAACACTAATCTGCCATTCTCAAACTACTGCTGGCCATCAGTTAAATTCTGGGTTGTATTATGTGGTGAGTTTATGGCTTAACTACAGGTATTCACAAGGCAGAATAATGAAGGTTTTCAATTATCACAAGAATTAATTTTAACCAAGGGCAGTGACAAATCTATATGTACTTTATGTTTCAAAAATTGAAACCAAAACTTCAAAAATGATTCAGAACCTATCATTTGAATATCATTGTAAAGATTCCAAAAGTTAGATTATAACATCTCAACTGTTAGTATCCTTAACCAGTATCCAAGTTATTCTTCTCAACCATTCCCAGAAGAAAACAAGGGAAACTACAGCCCTCCTCTTCCTAATTACTTCAAAGAAGACCATGGTACAACCAATATGTTAAATATTAGGATTCACACTTCATCTCATACCCAGGGCACAGCCTACTTGAACATAACCCAAGCCTGACAACCTAACAAAAGTGCAGCTAATAAACCAGAAAAACTGCTATGAGAAAAAATATATATATAAGTAGATAATGAGAAATTAAATCAAATAATCATTCATTAGAGAAGGAGTGGTAGGGAGTTACTTAGGGGAGAAAAATCCCATATGTGAAGAAACAACTTGGAAATAAGCCCAAAACAAGGAAGTCCCTCATTAATTTTTAATGAAATGTTCAGCAAATAAAAATCAGGTACAGGCAAAAAACATTAGGAAAATATCATCAGTAAATTAAAAGCATAAATGAAATTGCATGTTTAAATGAGAGCAGCTAATGTTTAATTTCACATACCTGCAAAAACAATCTTTGCTTTGTATTTCTGAATACCCTTAACAGTGTAGCCCCATTTACGAGCAAGTTTGCAGGCAGTCTCTCCAGCCTCCACTCCTGTCAGGGGGAAACAATTGCAAATTTTTAAAATGTTTTAAGTTATCAGGGAACAGTAAGATTATTTGGGGGGGGGGCGGTATTTAACTGGAAAAGGAAATATTGTACCTGTATTCATAGGGAGAACTTTGTGGTAGTTGAAAAGTTTAGTGATGTACTCCTCATACTCGCCAAGCACGTTGTTATAGAAAGCCCTAGACGTTAAGGTCAATTTGTCCGCCTGGCTTTTCAGCGCATCCACAATCTTTGGATGACAATGCCCTTGGTTGACAGCACTATAAGCACTCAGGAAGTCAAAATATTTTCTGCCTTCTACATCCCACAGGTAAACACCTAAAATATGTAAGGAAGAAAAGAAATCTTAGAAAACTACGAGATTATAAAAACTCTAAAGATTAACACTGCTAGGAAGCTCTCTGAATGAAACGTATGAGCCTATATTAAACTCATAAAACATGAGTTTAATATATAATTATAGTTCAGGCTTGTTTCAGTTCAAGCATAAAAAACTCTCCTTTAGAAGATATGTTAAGGAATTATATTTTATCTGTCAATCTTCAGGAAACATGTTTAACAAGAACAGCATAGCATGAAAAGGAAGTAAACCCTCAAGGAAACCTTTACCCAATTCTAACATTAAGGAGTCAAAATTTGGAATTTAAAGGGAAAGCGTTAAACTTAGATAAAATCATGGAAAGCTGACTATAGGAAGTAAAATGCATTGGGGGTTTTGGGAACACCTAACTTTTACCATGTACTTACATACTGTGTTAGGTGCTTTCGTACATGATCTCACCCTTATGAGAATCTGTTAAGCACCCCCTGGGCAGAGATAAGGAAATAAAGACTTAGATTACAGAACTGGCCCAAGTAGCAGGTGTGGAACTGGGACTTGAACCCAGGAAGTCACAGTCCAGTGCTCAGCCTCTGCTACTATAAGTGAAAAATTATTCTGTAAACCTGTTTCCAAATTCATAATACATACATGTAGATTTTTTGTTCAAAAGGAGATATACTATAGTACTGGTCACAAATAAACTACAGACAGATAAAAATGTTTAATACTCTTATACTTTCATCTTCTGGCTCAAAGTTAAGTAATAAACTTTGATTTCATTTAGTTATGGCTGTTTTATCAAAATCTGAATTAAGTCACCATTTGGCAATAATCAAAATATTATAGCAATAATTTATTCAGGCAAGAATCAATAAAGGAGACTAAAACTGTGAGTATAAGCTTGATGTGTAACAGGATATTTGCATAATCTCAAAATATCTCTGCACAAAATATTTACTATTAACACATAGGGAAACATAGTAATTTCGCAGTAGAGAAGCCTGGCAGACACTACCTACCAAAGTCAACATTGCCAGGAATGGAATAAACAGCCATGTGTCTCCTGACACATTGTAGTGAGAGGGACACAAAAGCATTTCTGTGGTTTCCAGCCCAGAACATATGACCTGAATCTAATTCTGAGCGAACATCAATCAACTCCAAATTAAGGTGCCTTCTACAAAATTATCAGCCTGTACTCTTCAAAAATATCAAGTTAATAAAGACTGAGGAATTATTCTGGATTAAAAAAGACTAAACAAACATGATAACTGAATGTGACCCATGAACTGAGATTTTCTTTTGCTATAAAGGACATTAAGGAGAACCAGCTGTGGCTCAATTGGTTGGGCTCTGGTTTACCACATGGGAGGCCCCAGGTTCGGTTCCCTGGGCCTCCTGGTGAAGGCAAGCCACCGCGCGGTGAGCTGACACAGCAGGGGGAGACAAGCAGACACGGAGAAGCGCAAAGCAAATGAACGCAGCGAGCACAAGCAGCAAGGGGGGATATATAAATAAATAAAAATAAATCTTTAAAAAAAATTTTTTTTAAATAAAGGACATTAAGGAAATATGCATAAGGTCTGTAGATAGACAACGATGGTGTATCAACAATAATTTCCTGATTTTGAGCATTACACTGTGGTTATGCAAGAGAAAGTCCTTATTTGTTAGGAACACACACTTTAAGTGTTTAGGGGTAAAGGGCCATAATGTCTGCAACTTAGTCTCAAAAACAGTTCATAAAAAAAAATGTGTGTGTGAGTGTGTGTGTGTGTGTGTGCTTGTAGAGAGAGAGAGAGCAATGATAAACCAAAAGTGGCAAACTGGTAGCACTTTGGGAAATCTGAGTGAAAGCTAAAAGAAAATTCTTTGTATTTCTGTTGCAACTTTTTTGAGTTTAAATTTATGCCAAAATAGAAGTTAAAAGAAAAAAAAAATGACAGCAACATTATAGTTCTTTATTATATATCTATATTCCCTACTGGTGAGGTCCACTGTGACAAAGACTAAATGAGTTCATCTTTGTATCTCCTCAAGCAAACACTAGATGTTCAATAAATTTTAAACTAACTTTATCGGCAACATCAAAATTAAATGCATCTGGAAAAATATATGCTGAAAAAAATACAAAAGCAATTAATTTTTTAAGGTTTCCAAGTAAAAATAAACAAAAAACCTGGATGAACTTCCAGGTACCTTTTCCTCTCTCCAGGGCCACAGGTAAAGGGTGGTAGTTGTGTGCACCATACTTAGACTCCCGTTCAAAAATGTAATCAGAGGATGGAGGGCCTTGGACTGTTCTTTTAGTTGCAACGGAGGTAGCAGAAGCCACTGAAGAATGAACTCCACGACGAAGTAGAGCAACAGTCTGCAAATGTGCTAGTTTGGAAAGCATGGTGTCCTTCAAGCAGCACTGCTAAAGACCTGTCCAAAGAAAAGAGAAAGCATTAGCAGCAAATTTTCCCAGAGGTGGTGCATTTGTTGAGCACCTACCACATATCCGGCAAAGGATCAGACAAATAAAAGAGAAATAAGACTTGGCCCTTGCCTTTGGGAAGCTTGAAGGCAACAAAGGGGACAAATAAATAAATATTTACAGTAAAACCTGATACATGCTACAGTGAGGATGTGTGCTAAGGGTTCCAAGTCTAAAAGTATATGCAAGAAAATGGTGTTTGGAAGATCAGGGGCTTTTACTTTTCACTTGTACCACTTGAGAGTTTTATAATAGAATTCGTACACACACATACACACCTAAGTCAACAGTACTAGGAGTATATCAAGGACAAAGGCTGTGGGGAGGCTAGGCAAGACTGTATGGAAGAGGGGTTAAAGAGCTGTTCCAGATCTCATAGGCTGAGGACCAAGGCTAAGGCAGAGAGCAGAGGCAGAGAGACCAAGTCAGAGAAGGGGATCTGGCTTAAGAGGGTATGGTCTGAGGGTAGTCATGGGCTAGGAAATGCAGGGAATGGAAAAATATTTGTCATATTGACTTCGTCCTTACCTGTGGGGAGTAAAGAAATTAAGGAAGCATTTGGCTTCTGCGAAGATAATAGGGACCATCATAAGGAGAAAAGAACAGGTGTGGTGGGGGAACAAAGTGATTTCTTGAAGACAGGAAAGGCATTTGAACCAACAACAGAAATTAACACCAAAGACAGAAATTACAAAAAGTAGAAGCTGATATTTAACCAGAAATATCTAAAACTTCCATAGGTCAAAATTACCATTAGCAAAGATAAAAGTCAAACACGAGAAAAAAATGCTCCCCAATTATAATAAATAGCCTTTAAAGAGCTTTGCCTAAATAAATAAATAAATAAATAGATAGATAGAGAGCTTTGACAATAGGTTGATCAGGCCCACAGAAAAATGTAAGCAAAAGATAAAAACAGGCAATTCTCCAAGTAAACAGTCTGTTCTGCTATGATAGCTGTGTTTCTATAAAACTTATCCACCACCACTCCCCTAATAATATCTGCATCATAAAAGAAATGGTTTGAAGGGGAAAAAAAGTCTGTAGAAATTAAAGAACAAACTACAATAAGTTATCTGTATGAATTTTAGTAATACAACTTAAACATCTCTGAGTAAATCCAGCATTTAATTCCATGTTTCTGTATCTCAGAGTTGAGGCTTCCCTCTTCCAGTCATCACTGGCCCTTTCACTGCCCGGATCACAGTGGGAGATACAAAACCCATTGTTTTGTATCCAATTCTATGGTACTCATCATGATAAGCCATTAAGTAAAGTAAAGACTGAGCTTTGGTAATGGATGCAGAATTTCTGTTCAGGGGTGCAGAAAAGTTTTGGTAATGGATAGTGGTAATGGTAGCACAGCATTGTAAATGTAATTCATATCACTGAATTGTATACTTGAAAATGGTTAAAACAGAAAATTTTATGTCATACATGTTATCACAAAAAAATTTCTTAAAAGAAACTGTGCTATGGAACAAATGAAGAATAAAAAGCAAATTAGAGAATATGCACATCAATCATGTCTGGAAAAATGTGTTTTCAAGATAAATTCAAGATTTGTAGAAAGCTGCCAAAAACTAGGCAGTTAGTATGTCTATCCTTAATTTCTAAAAAAGAGAAGCTAGTTAACTGGAGTTTCAACAGAACTCTACCAGTGACAAGTCAAAACATGCATAATCTCACAGTACTTGTTTTGAGCTGCCAACTTAACAAAACATCATACTTGGAGCTTGGCATACTTCTCTTTCAACTTGGCACTCCCCAGTAAACCCAGTATGTTTAGGAATTCACAATTGCTAAACAAAATCCAGAACTCCAGTTTGCCAAAGACTCACCTACTACTCTCTTTCTTCCCACGGTTCAGACTAGAATACAGATTTTCAATCAGAGATCCAGAGACACTCTTCAAAGGGACAATCTAATAGCTCCTGAAAGAAAATGCAGAATTGTATGCATAAGTACATTTTTCAGAGGAAAAAGGCCCATAACTTTAAGCGGATTTTATCTCAAAAGAATATATACCAACAACTAAGTTTTATAAGAGTCATTAGGCTATAAGGGGTTCTACTAGACAAAACTTGCCCAAAATACTGCTAAGTCTGAAACACTGATTTTCACATTTATTTCTTGAGCTCTTTATGCTCTGCTCAGTAAAAATTAATGTTCTGTTTGGCCAACTAAAAAACTAATACATCAACAGACATTCAATTTTATCCTTCAAATTAGCAATGAAACTCAGTGATGTGTCCTCATGTGCCACTTAATGGTACTCTACAGTGAAATAACTTTCTGAAAAGAATTGTAGCTGTAATAAAAGCCTGAGAAGTGTTTATACTCTCAGACCAGTAATTTCACTCTTCAGATTCGACAGTAAAAGAAATAGGAATGAAGAGACACATTCATGCATACAAGTGTTCAACAACATGGCTCAACTAATCACATACATAATAACGTGCAGCCATTTAAATAATTAACGTTGTTAATGACCTGGAGAGATGTTTTAGGATATGTTTAAGTGAAGAAAATAAAGTCATCTATATAAAATGATCAACTATGTAAAAAATAAACCATCATCAAGGGAAAAACTATAAGGAAAGGCACAAAAAGGTTCACGATGGTTATCTTTCTACTGTTCTGCACTTTTCACATTTCCTACAATGACCATGAATTACATTTATAATAAGAAAATAAATGGTATTAAAAACGAAACTGGATGTCTGCCTGAGTAGTTGTGTTTACACAAAGAAAAAGGTTAGGCAAGAAAGGCTGCTAAGAAGGAAAGAAAGGATTTGCTAAGCCTTGAGAAAACAGACTGTGGTTACAAGAAAGGTAAACATCATGGCCCTAGGAAGTGAAACCCTGATTATGGTAATAGGCCCCAAAGTTCCTGTTTCCAGGGGAAAAGGTCAATTTCTAAAACACAACGCTTCTGTATGATTTTCCTATCAAGGTCTGCAGCTCTGTAGCTGCACAAAGAGTCAACCAAAAAAAATGAGGGTATTAAAAAATATTTTTAGAAACTCTAAATAGCATCTTTTAAGTTAATTAACAAGTTGATACAAGAATGGATTCTTTGAAAATGGATAGAGGTGATGAGAGCACACTATTGTGAAGGTAATTAACAGTGCTGAATTGTGTGTGTGAGGTTGAAAAGGGAAGTTTAGGGTCATGTCTATCAC
>PVKH010039663.1:0-11159 GCA_004027955.1 Chaetophractus vellerosus | reverse complement strand
GTGTCAATCTATCAGCAGGCTACCTGAAAGACTGAACCAAGAAAGTGCTCTCTGGCTTATTCTCCCAAAACTTGCCTTGCAGGCAGAAGCAGCTTGCTGACAGCTAAAGCAGTGTAAACCAGAGCTGCCTGGGGCAAAGGTTTGCCTGCTTTAAATCAAATAATAGAGCACCCAGGAGGAAGAGAAAGTCTATTTTTATAGAGCAGAGGGGACATTTGAATTCCTGTAAATTCCTAAGGCCTGGAGCAAACACAAGCCCAGGACAGGGGGCAGGTTCAGAAAAGATGGAGGAGCTCCTCCACATCACATTCATCACGGGCTGGTTTTCCTGATAGGAGGGCACCAGCCAAGGCAGTGCCAATTTGCAGAATATAAAGATGTTTTTTGCTTTGGTTTGTTTGTTCTTGTTAGCTCCTGGCACTCAAGGAAATCTCTTGTCATATCTCTAGTTGGATATGGACTTAAAGAACAGATGAGGCAGGTTAGTACAGGGAAATGCGAAGATAAGTCACAACATGGCCAACAGACAACACGGCCCTGAGACCCCACTGAGACCTTGACCTTGATGTCCCAGTTGGGACTCTCTCCTGGTCAAGGGGGGCCCCAGATATTCCAAACAGATGCACCATTGGTCCCCACCATTGATGGGGTAACCAGTAACTGCTGGGCCCCCGCCCCTTAGCATTAGCAAGAGGAGGAATAATAGCTTGACCACACAAGCCTAAGCCCATTCTCTGCCTAGAGGAGCCCTCATCACATTTCAGTGTGTATTTCCATCTTTCTCTCCCATTTTTCAACAAGCTCTGTTCATCTCCCCCATTTTCCAATAAATTCTTTTTACTGGTCTAACTAAACTGGCGTTTTCTTAAATTATTTTATGCAACATAGCCTATAACCTAGAGGAATCCAACACTTCCCCACTTCATTTGGTGAGCCAGCCAGAAGACAAAGACGACTGGAGCTCCCCCACCCCCACCAGAGACTGGTGAGTTTCAATTAAGGCCTGTCTGTTCTCCTATTTAAAAGTGGGTTCCTGGGTAGGCTCCCACAGGGCATAAACTCGGTCTTCCCAAACTTCCAGCTCATTCTTCAGAGGTGGTAGGGGTGAGCCCCCACCCTGTGTAAATCCAAGGAAGTTCTGGGTGGCAGGTGAAACCGACCTTGAGTCCTGACTGGGCATGTGGCCTAAGTAGAGCAGGAGTCCACAGAAGTTTACCAGGCCCTGTGAGTTCAGAATGGCTATCACCCATTGTATCATTTCCTTACACCACTAGTTGACTCCTTTTAATTAGACATGCCTTTAATCTGCCACTTACTAGGTCTGCTTAGACTTCCAGCTCCCTCTTCAGAGGTGGTAGGGGCAAGCCCCCATGCTGTGCAGATCCAAGGAAGTTCCGGGTGGTGGGTGAAACCGTCCTTGAGACCTGACTGGGCATGTGGCCTAAGTTAAGCAGGAGTCTGCCGGGAATTTACCAGGCTCTCTCTGTGAATTTAGAATAGGTATCACCCATTGTATTGTTTTCTTCAGCCACTAGTTAACTCCTTTTAATTAGAAGTGCCTTTAATCTTCCAACTACTGCTGTCCTCCTTTTGAGTCTGTGAGATGCTTTAGAATGCCTTAGAAACTGAAAATGAATTTGTTGGCCAGCATGAGCCCCACCCTCGGTAGTGCCCAGAGATTGTCTGTGGAGAGAGGGCGCCTGAGGCTGCTTGCCGGCAAGTCACAGGACAATTAGTCTCTAGTTTTGTTTTTTTAAAATGGGCTTTTAATGTTTTAACTGCAGAACTCAGACCTGGGAGTTGCCATGAGATGAGCTTGCTCATGGCTAACTCCTAAGACCTCTGCAAATTTCCAGGATGCTGGCTGGCTCAGTGAGTAATCGGTTCAGTCAGGTCTAGAGGTGGGAGGCCCCACACTGACAAATGTGTTTTATCCTCCCCTAGGATAATGGGCGGCTCTTCCGTCATTCCAGCGAACTCCCCATTGGGGTGCCTTCTCAGAAATTGGGACAACCTGCCTACTGATGATCTAAAAATAAAGAGGCTAATCTTTTCTTGCCACACCATGTGGCCTGTGTGGCCGAGAGTGGGCTCTGTATGGGACCCTGAATTCCAGTAAAACCTGTGTAAGAGAGAAGAGGACAGACAGATCTGAGGGCCAGAGATCACGTGGTCATGCCTCCTGAAAGGGATGAGGAAATGCATTCCATTTACTAAACCTCTCCCCTACAGAATAAGGAACCTCCTCATGTGCCATCAATTAAGATTAAAAGGTTCCTGACTATTCCTAGCTCCCTGCCTATATTCCCTTGTAACACTCCAATCCTAGCAACCAGGGAGGTAACTAATGAGAAGCAGCCCCCAGAGCAGCCCCAAGTCGTGTCTCGTCAGGGGCAGGGCTTCTCTGGACCCCTTAGCTCCATTCTTAGGAGCTGCCCAGGGATATTCCTGGAGGAATGAAGCTGGAGGGTCCTGTACGAGATTTCTGCCATGGACAGACACTGGAAGCTTTGCGTCTAGGTGATTCTAAAGGTCTGTCCCTAAACTAAGCTAAGTGTAAAGTTCTCTCCTGTTCTAATCTGTGCTTGCTTTAACTCTGTCAGTCTGCTCATGCCTAGGAACTCATAAATCAGATTTGGGGATTGCCTGTTACAAACGGGATAACTGTGAAAGGTAACCTAAAAATGAGTCTTTAAACGTCAATACTGTCTTGCAATTGGATTTGATATAAAAATCACATGGAATTGGTTCAACTGGAAAAGCAGAAAAACTCAGCAAAATTTTTACTAATAAAGTTGTTTTAGTTGCTTAGTTAATAAATGGAAGTGTCCAAATTGTTTTTAAGTGGAAACTTACCAGAAGCTGTAACCAAGAGTTAAGATCATTATATAGATGCCTTTGTATTTTAAAACAGCAGGATTAATATCTGAAATTGCTACAACTGGGTGGATTTAGCTTAGACCTACTATTGTAAGGGTAATCTTAGACTAATTTACCTTTGTTTATGGTGACTTCAGGTCTCGCTGGTGCTTGCTATACTAATGGTAATTATGAACTGAACTTACCCTTGCATATGGCTATTTTGAGTCTAGATTCTCCCCTAAA
Source organism: Chaetophractus vellerosus (assembly GCA_004027955.1). NCBI lineage: Eukaryota > Metazoa > Chordata > Mammalia > Cingulata > Chlamyphoridae > Chaetophractus > Chaetophractus vellerosus. The sequence continues at coordinate 8,054 of PVKH010039663.1, read as the reverse complement.
CCTACTATAGTCGATAATTCTAAACTGAGTTTGCCTTATTTATGGTTCCTTCAGGTCTAGCCACACCCTTGCTCTGGCATACTAGTTCACCTCTCCCTCAGACTTCAGCTATTGTGATAATTATAAACTGAGTTTGCCTTTGTTTATGGTTTTTTCAGGTCTAACTTCACCCCTTGACTTTGCGTATGGTTATTTCATGACAACTTCTGCCCCCTATGGCTCGGGGGAAAGCAAACTTGAGACACCCGTCTCCTGTCCTTCCACTGATATTAGTGACCCTGCTGCCAGATGGAATTCCCGACCCTCAGGGTTGAACGTCCACTCTTCCAGTCCAGCAGCCAAGGACTAGGGAGGGGGGACTCCCACCTCAACAGATGATATTCCTAAAAGCAAGTCATGAGAAAAACCAGGTTTCCCTGAGACTTCAATGACCTCAGTAAGTCTATACTGAAATTAGTTTCTCATCCAAGGTCTGTCAAAGTCAAAATGGGAAATAAGCAAAGCTCTGAAGTAAAGGAAAATGCTATAAATTATATTTTAAAGCATTGGAAACAATTTGGTTATAAGCCAATTCTTATGTAAAACTGCATGGTCATAGTGCAAATGAGATGAATTAGAAATAGCCTTCAAAGAAATATTTTAAATGTTATTTTAAAGTTAAACTTATTTTGTAAAAGAATTAAAGTTTTAAGTAGCTTTAGTGAGTTATGTTTTTGTGTCTACTCTCTATTTGTGCCTGTCAATTTGCTCAGTGTATATCTTGATACATTGGGATAGTAATATCAAATTAACAAGTGAAAATTCTTAAAAGAGTTCTATTCAAATTGTTAAAAATAAGTATATGGTTATATATGTGAATGAATATTCCTGGAACCTAAATTAGACTAAGCAGGATATAAAGGTCATATAGAAATCTGAATATTGAAACTATTGAGAATGGGAAAAAGATTTTCCTAAACTCTTTGACCTACCCAGCCCCCTTTGCAAGAGCTCTGAGGGAGGGACTAGGTGTGGCAGATTAATACACTATCTTCTAGGCTGGGGAATTAAGAAACAGTTTGCCCTCTAATTCCCCAATTTAAACATTTTACCAGCCTTAAAATAAGGGTGGTTAATAATTCAGTTGTCAAATTGCAGTAAGTAAAGGAAAAGTCCTTGAAAGTTATGGAAAGAGCTTTTCTAAATTATGATTGAAACAAATTAAACAATTATAATATATTCCAGAACCTAGCAGTCAGGTATGCTTTTAAGATTATTCAGTTTTAGAATTTTATTAAAGAAAAGAAATTTTAGGGGGCCAGCTGTAGCCCAATTGGTAGGGTGCCGAATTATCACATAGGAGGTCCCGGGTTCGGTTCCCGGGGCCTCCTCGAGCGGGCAGACTGCCTTGAGAAGGCAAGCCGCCGCGGGCTTGGCAAGCTGCCGCAAGCAGGCAGGCCGCCACGCAGTGAGCTGACTCGGCGGGTCGCTGCAGCGGGGGGGAAAACAAGCAGACACAGAAGAATGCAAAAATGAACACACCAAGAACAAGCAGAAAGGGGGGGATATGTAATAAATAAATAAATAAATAAATCTTTTTTTAAAAAAAGAAATTTTAGCCTCCTGTAAAGGAAGGGAAAAGAATATTCCTTGCATAAGCCATAATTGTTACAATTTTATTTAGTTTGGGTGTAGTTTCCCTAGGTTTACAGGATACCAGTTAAATAAATTAACATTAAATCTTTAAGATGATGAAAGTTGTAAGTGCATGTTTAATGAAATTAAGTTAAAGAAGGAAATGTAGATCTGACCTCTCTTAAATGGATAAAGTAAACTTCATTGGTTGCTAATTGTAATTTAATAAGCTTATTTTTTTATTTTTTAATATACTTTAAAACTTGTTTTAAAACGGTACTTAGATTACATAAATGTTACATAAAAAATGTAAGGGGTTCCCATATGCCCTACTCCCTACCCCTCCCACATTTTCCACATTAACATCCTTCATTAGTGTGGTACATTTGTTATGATTGATGAACACATATTGGAGCATTGTCACTAAGTGTGGATTATAGTTTAAACTCTTTCCTGCACAATTTTGTAAGTTATGACAAGATATATAATGGCCTGTATCTGTCATTGCAACATTATTCAGGGCAATTCCAATGTCCTGAAAATGCCCCCATATTACACCTATTTTTCCCTCTCCCTCCCCTCAGAATCTCTGGTGGCCATTGCCTCCACATCAATGATAAAAGTTCTTCCATTGCTAGAATAACAGTAAGTCTACTCTAGTCTATCGTTCATTCCCCAATCTTGAGGATTCTGGGGTGCTGATGCCTACTCTGCCTCTAATTGAGAGAGGGCTTTAATAAGCTTGTTTAAAGGTAAAGTAACTTCTGGTTATAAGAATTTTGTGAAAGCATCTTCTAAACTGAAGCATTTTAATTGCTAATCCAGGAAGCCATTATTAATTAGAAACCTAAATTGATATTAATAACAAAAAAGTAACTTCATAACAGGGAAACCTGTCAGAGGCCACCTCAATTGGCATGTTAAAGTGGTGGTAAGGAAAGATATTCTTGATTCCATTGAGAATCTTCAATTTTCATAAAATGGAGAAAGTAGTTTTTCCTGTACTGCTAAAGTAAAATATATGTTAATTAATATCATCATGGTAATGGTGTGGAATTAAAAAGCAAAGTACTAACGAGTTAAGTTCATTTGATATGTTATACATTACATTGGAATGTAAGTGTTTAAAAAATGTATAAAGATTAAGAGATAGACTTCAGTATTGGCAAACTCTCTTGTACATTCACACCAGGCCTTCAGTACACTGCATGTTGTTTATCCATTTGAGTTATTGGCTAGGTTGGTCACTAACTCCTAAAACATCTACTACATCTCTGAACATGCTACTGAAGTGGATGGAGAGTACGTTGCAGTTTTAGACTCCTGCAGCAGCCGGCAATGGCGCGATATGGCCATATGTACAATGGACACTGCCTCCAGACTGTCTCATAGTGCCAAAGGGTGCTATGCATCAGACCAGTGAAACACGGGAGCCTTACCTTCCTAGTCTCTCTCTAGCATCAACTGTGCTGCCGCATGCTGGCTGTGTAAAGGACATACCAAGTGGAGCAACGACTACCATAGTACTGTGAGTAGAACTTAAACACAACTGGCATTATGGCCTGCCCCCATGGAGATAGCATGTATGGTATTGCAAACTTCGAGCTTAGATCTATTAATTGCAGCTCAAAAAGGAACTTGTGCATTGATTAGTATTAAGTACTGTGCCTATGTGCCAGATGATTATGATGATGTCTTTTCTATTCTAGATCATATGCAGAGGGATACTGAACATGTTTAAAGACTTGGTAAACTTAATTCATTTTCTAAGTAATTAATGAATGTGCCTATAAGATAACGGACTGGATCTCTTAAATACTGTCTTTGTCATATGCTTGTCTTGTTGTTGCTTATACTGTCTTTGTGAGTTTATGTCTAGGGCAGTGCCTCTCTTCATACCTCTCCTAGCTGTCCTAAGCATGACCAGTGCTGTGGGAACTGGGGTTGGCAGTTTATACCCAAACCAAGCAGGTCTACCACAGTCTCTCCCTAGAGTTAAACAACTGCATAAAAGAACTCAAGGAAGAATGCTGTTTCCCATCAACTTTGGGAGGATGCAACCTTTGAAGGCCCCTGGCCTTTCTCACTCTCATGGTTCAGTATGTCATGGCTGACCCCCTTTTTGGGCCCACCTACCAACTATCTTCTTTATCTTTTTAATAGGACCATGTATCTTCAAAACTCTAATTGTTTATTTCTTACAGAATTAATGCCTTATTAGTTATGCGGGGATTTCTTCCAGTTCCAACCTGGGTGCCGGACCCATCCTTCCCTCAACCACAATAGAATAGCTAGAGAGGTTCACACCTCACAGTAGGCAAGGCCTACCGCCCTAACCAGCAGCAAGTAGCTACAGCATCGCCCCTCAGCACCCCCTTAAGCATAAGGACATAAACTCTCTGAGGGGGGAGTTGAGGCAGGTTAGTACAGGGAAACGAGGAGACGAGTCACAACATGGCGGACAGACACATGGCTGACAAATAACATGGCTGCAAGACCCTGCTGAGATCCAGACCTTGAGCTTAAGGTCAAGTTGGAGCTCTTTCCGGGCCGATGGGAGGCCCCAGATGTTCCAAGCAGTACTCACCATTGGCCCCCACCATTGGTGGGGTAACCAATAACAGCTGGGGCCCCTCCCCTTAGCATTAGCAAGGGGAGAAATAATCAATAGCTTAAAAGGTGACCACACAAACCAAAGCCCGCTCTATCTGCCTAGAGGAGCCCATATAAAAAATCGGTGTATATATCCGTTTTTCTCTCCCATTTCTCAGCAAACTCATTCTCTTCCTCCACTTTCCAATAAATTATTTATACTGGCCTAACTAAACTGGCATATTCTTAAATTCTTTTATGCAAAGTAGCCAAGAACCTAGAGGAATCCAACACTTCCCTCACTTCACAGACACCTCAGTGACTAAATCCCAGAGATAACACTTTAAAATATTAAAATGTACAGTTGCCACAAATGATTACAAAACAAAGAAACAAGAAATGATGGCCCATCCAAAGGAACAAGATAAAAAACCAGAAACTGTCAAGGAAGACAACCAGGCTTTCAACATACTGGGATAAAGACTTTATGTATTTGAATGGTTCGGTTATATATGTTAGTAGAATAAAAACTTCTTTACAGATACATAGGACTATATAACACAGTGAACCTTAATGTAAACTATGGACTCCTCAAATTAATATTGTAATTATAATAGTTAATAGTATAATTATAATATTGTCTCACCAATTGTAACACAAATACGACACTAATACAAAAATAGGGAAAACTGTGTGTGTGGGGGGGGGACGGGAATACTGTTTTCTGTGTAATTTTTCTATACACCTACAACTTCTCTAATTAAAAAAAAAAAAAAAAATCACGTGTTTGAGGTCATGTAGTGCCAGCAGCAGTGCCTGCCCACAGGAGGAATTATGAGACCTAAAGGAAGTACATGGGATATGCCACACTGCTTGCTCTCGTGTGTGGCCAACATGGTGAATTTTCACGAAGATTTTGTAACCTGAGATGACTGAATCAAGTGGTTTGTCGAGGTTATGGACTATTTGGTTTACTATTTGGTTTTCAAGTAATAAATGTTAGTTTAACAACACTGTCCTTCCCCGATGCTAGCCTTCACAAATTTAACTTCAGAAAGAAAAAAAAAAAGATAACTATCACTACCTACCTAAATATTGTACATACCACAAAAGCCCATGTTCTTCCTCTGCTACAGTTTTTTGTTAATCACATTATAAAGTCTCATTCTAGGTAGTATTTTCTTAAAGGATGAAAAATATATGTACGTACTTCTGAAGAATCAATTTACAAACAAGCTTCTGTTACTAATCCTATGATTAATTTTCCTATTAAAGCCAGCTAACAGCCATATAAAAAATATATCTTTGCAAAAGTACAGAAGCTGACCAGCAGGCAGCTTTCAGGAAAAAAAAAGCTATATAAATTTAAATATTCATACATCTTAGACATGCCCTAAACCGCTGTCATTTAGGCAAGGTTTCGTTAGATTGAATAATTTATACAAAGAAAAACTTTCTTCTTGAGTGTAAAATTAAAACTGCATATACATGCAGACAGAAAGACAGACATATACACAAACTCTCAAGAAAGAGGAGCTCAACCTTAGAGTCTTGAAGCAGCCAATCTTCAAAAAATAATTTATAATTAATAAGAAAAATAAGCTCAACTTTTGAGTCTAATGGACACAATTTTAGTTTTCCAAAGATAATTCAGATTAATAAAGAATACTTTAAAAGTAATATCTGAAAAGTTAGCCATCATATATATTTTTATTACAAGACATTTTAAAATTTGGGTAGGTACAATTGTGACAAAAACCCAGCTTCGTACAAAAAATACACTTTCAGTTACTTTATCAAGCAAATAAAAACAATCTTCATTTATTTGCTTTTTCCAGAAGTTAATGTACAGTAAAAATTTAATATTGTACACGACAGACATGTAATTAAGCATACAAAGAAAATGAACAAGTACTGAATATTCAGAAACAAAAGTAAAAATAAATAGCAATGATAAACATTTGAAAAAAATAATGCACATTTTAATTGTGGAAAATATGATTCTTAATTATATATACATAGATATACTTAATAGAAAGCCTTCTCTTTAAAATTGCACAAAACATGGGCCCAATAAAGCATGTTTTATGATATGTAATACTATAAATTCTAGGGCAGTTTGTTGCTTTAACTCCATTATATAAAACATTTAGATCTGTAATAGAATAAAAGGTATGTAATATTGTTTGAGAAAGACTGTCTTCCTCAACTCACATTAACCTGTAGTAATCCTACAAAAGGCTGTACAGGAAATTTCACAAAAAGAAATATTAAGCCATTATCGTACCCACTCTATGCTGACCAAGCAGCCAAAAAATGGGCTTCAAAGTAAACTTGGTGGTACATTTAATATTTTCAATACTTTTTGTTTTTATACTAAAGATCATTTCTTTCTTCTATAAAAAGCACTCTGTGTTTAACCATGATTGGCAATCTCAGAACAAGAAAAATCCTGGCAAAATGGAGTCAGTTTCTGCTTATCTTTTTGCATGAATAAAATATTTCAAGAGAGGAATTTATAGAAAAGAAACATTAATGCTCAATTCACTTACTGGGGGTATTATCACATTTTTAAAACCCTATAGCTTTAAATTTTTTTTGTAAGAAAACCAAAGGTAACATTTCCATTTGTATTATGGCACAGCCCTCAATTCAGAGAAAAATACACTTTGGGAAACCAGAAAAGATTGCACAAAGGTTAGGGGCACCTGAAAACCTCTTGGTGAAAAACACTTAAGTCCTTTAGGGCAATAAAAAAATATGTGCAGACTTAATTACAAGTATTTACATTTAAAACAGAATCTTGAATTAAATATTTTGCTGTTCAATACCAACAGAATTCACAGGTATTTAAAAAGATATGATAATGTGTCCATGATATTTGTGGCCACACCTGAATGCATAGGATACAGTAAAGATTATGCTTCTCAGTCTGTTACCTATCTTATTGTCTATATTTTAAAAGCTGTACAACCAAAAGGAGTGAGCAAATATTTTTATTATCTCACATAAAATAAACTTTAAGTACTACTGATTTCACTCATCTGTTCAACAACTTGTCCTAAAATCTCATCAACTACATCAACATCATAATTTACTTGCTGAAGATCTAGGTCAGGTACAATCATGGCCAGCAGTTGTCCTACATTAACTCGAAGAGATCGAAGTTTGAGGCTGCAAATATAAATATTAAACTTATTAGATATTTACATAGAACTTATAATTAAACTGAAACAGTAAGACAATCTCTGCAGAATCATATACAATTAAACCAAAAGAAAAGCAAAGGTTTGCCTTGAGAACTAGATTTAATATAGAAGTCAATTTGATCGACTGGATTCTAGCCTAAATACTAAGCAATGTTTCATATTAGTGGCTCTGTTTGGTTCCTACTAATGCATTTTTAATTAGCAGATTAGAGAAAACACTGACCAGGAAAATATATAAATTAAAGGATATTTGCAATTTAAAATATCGTCACCTGCAAAACAGTAGTGATATACTACAAAGAACACTGGTCTAAGAAAAAGAATTGGGGGGCCGGCCGTATAGCCCAGTGGAGCGCTGATATACCACATGGGAGGCCCCGGGTTCGGTTCCCAGGGACCTCTCCTAGCGGGCAGACTGCCTTGAGAAGGGCAAGATGCCGTGGGAGGGCGGAACCGCCGTGGGCAGGGCAAAAAGCTGCCAAGGACAGGGCAAAGCCGCCACAGGCAGGGCAGGTCGCCCATGAACGGAGCACAGCCAGCCACCCGCGAACTGAAGCAGAGCCGGCCGTGAATGGAAGCAGAAGCCGCCCACAAGCGGGGCAAAGCTGCCTGCGCGGTGACCGGTCTCGGCGCGTCCCC
>PVKH010039662.1:0-11158 GCA_004027955.1 Chaetophractus vellerosus | reverse complement strand
CAAGCTGGTGCGATGAACAAGCATGGCAACCTCACATAACAAGAGACACAAGAAGAAAAAAAGGCATAATGAGAGACACAACAAAAGCAGGGAGCAGAGGTTCACAGTGCCTCCTAAAGAAGACAGTGAGCTGATGCGACCAGCAGGCACAGCGAGCTGGCATAACAAGATGATGCAACAAGAGGCATGGGGAGGAAAAACAGAATGAGAGACACAACAAAGCAGGGAGGGGAGGTGGCTCAAGTGATTAGGCACCTCCCTCCTGCATCAGAGGTCCCAGGTTTGGCTCCTGTTGCCTCCTAAGGAAATTGGGAAGATGAACAGTCATAGCAAGTGAAAAGCAATGACGGGGTGGGAAGGAATAAATAAATTAAATAAATCTTTAATAATAATTTTTAAAAAAGGATGTTTGGGGAACCAGCTGTAGCTCAATTGGTAGGGCTCTGGTTTATCACATGGGAGGCCCCGGGTTTGGTTCCCAGGGCCTCCTCGAGCAGGCAGACTGCCTCGAGAAGACAAGCCGCCACGGGCAGGGCAAGCCGCCGCGAGCAGGCAAGCCGCTGCGTGGTGAGCTGACTCGGCGGGATGCTGCAGCAGGGAGAGGCAAGCAGACACAGAAGAATGCAAAAAGCAAAAATGAACACAGCAAGAACAAGCAGCAAGGGGGAAATAAATAAATAAATAAATAAATCTTTTAAAAAAAAAGGATGTTTGCTTTAAAAAAAAATTCATGAACTTGAAAGTTGAGAATTTCAATTACATTTGTTATATAAAGCTGGAACCTGAACTGTAGTATGCCCTTAAATGAAATATCTTAAGAAAAAATATCTATGTTCTCACTGCCTCAATCAAACTCAAAAAATAACTGCTAGTACTACTAGAACTAGCACTAGCTCTATAACAAGGCACTTTTGTACAAATAAAGTTGAATAAAGTATTTTGGGACATCTTTTGTATTACTGCAAAATTTTTATTTTTGAATTATTTGTGTCTCTTGTTGTCAATAAACTATTAACCTCTCACAAACATGGATTTCTGATCATATTGTTCTTTATTAAAAGCACATAGACACACTCCTGCTATATAAACTAAACCTAAATTTTGTCGATTTAGAGGCCCTACATTGTGGCCCATGTATACAACCCTAAAATAAAACAGAATGGGTGGTGCAGTGTTAGTTGATATCAAAGAAGTTCTGGAACACAACTTTATTTTTATTTTGGTGAATATCTGGGCCTATGATGGTGTGGCAGAAGAAAAGTGAGAAAATAAAGATGAAAATGCTTGGTATTAGTCTCAAGGAGTTAACAAACTCGAGGCAAAACAACAGTCAAGCAAAGCAGAATAAGATAAACCATTTATTAAGTCTAAGCATCATGATGACGGCTGGAAGAGGTGGGACTTACTACACTTGTGGCAGGAATTAGTCTCCACTAAGTAAGACAGGGAGTGAAAAGGAATATGGGAAATCAAAGAAAACAGCCAGGGTCTTCAAGCAGTTGCTAGAAGTTGAGCTACAGAACTCTTGTGGAACTGTGAATAAGTCTATATGGTTCCTGGTTTAGGGAACTGATACCTCAGCATCTCCTATGGCCATCTCCTCTGGTCAGGGAGACCACAGGACCCTGACCACAGAAGAAAATGCTTTCTGTTACACTACACAATGAGGGCAGCTCTACTCCATTGTTAACATATTCATACTAAGATACCCAGTCTGCTACACAAATCCACTCCATTTGCAAGACACTTTGTTATTTTAGATTTTGTCAGTTTTTGGAATTCTGCATTTTGTTATGTCCTTTGTTACCCTTAGCAAAATAATTAAATTGACCTTAAAGGACAGTGAAAGAGGGAAAGGAATGAGGTAACATATGAAGAAAGTAGGGTAAATGCTTGTACATAGACAAAAAGGGGAAGAGATCGATCCATAAATTGGATAAGATTATCTAACTAGACCAACATGGAGATTACTAATTTAAAAGAGGTTACAATAGCATCTAAAATAATAAAATATCTAGGAATAAATTTAGCCAAGGAGGTAAAAAACATGTACTCTGAAAACTACAAAACACTGCTGAAAGAAATTAAAGAAGATCTACATAAACGGCTTAGCATCCTGTATTCATTGATTGGAAGACTTAATACTGTTAAGATGTCAATACTACCCAAAGAGATTTATGGATTCAATGCAATCCTAATAAAAAATTCCAATAGGCTTCTTTGCAGAAATGGAAAAGCTAATCATCAAATTAATATGAAAGGGCTAGGGACCCAAATAGCCAATTCCATCTGAAAAAAGAACAAAGTTGGAGGACTCACACGTCCTGGTTTCAAAACATATTACAAAGCTACAGTCATCAAAACAGTGTGGTACTGACATATGGATGGCATTGAGAGTCTAGAAATCAACCCACACATTTATGGCCAATGGGTTTTCAACAAGTGTACATCAAATGAATGAAAAATAGTTTCTTCAACAAGGAGTGCTGGGAAAACTAGCTCTCCATGTGCAAAAAAAAAAAAAAAAGGATGAACCACTACCCCACACTCTATATGAAAATTAATTCAAAATGGATCAAGGACCTAAATATTAAAGCTAAAACCTTAAAACTCTTCATTACCTTGGATTTGGCACCAGTTTCTTAGATATGACACCTAGAGTACAAGCAACAAATGGAAAAAATTAGGTAAATTGGGCTTAATAAAAATGAAAAACTTTTGAGCATTGAAGATCATTATCAAGAGTGAAAAGAGGGGCCGGCTCAATAGCCCAGTGGATAGGGTGCCGGCATACCACATGGGAGGCCCTGGGTTCGATTCCCGGGGACCTCTCCTAGCGGGCAGACCGCCTTGAGAATGGCAAGCCGCCATGGGCGGGCCGGAGCCACTGTGGGCAGGGCAAGAAGCTGCCACGGACATGGCAAGAGCCGCCACGGGCAGGGCAGGTCGCCCGCGGATGGGGCGCAGCCAGCCACCCGGGAACTGAAAGCCGGCCGTGAACCGACGCAGAGACCGCCCACAAGCGGGGAAAGCCGCGCCTGCGCAGTGACCACTCTCGGCGCGTCGCCGCAGCGAGGGGAAGGGGAGATATGTAATAAAATAAATAAATCTTTAAAAAAAAAAAAGAGTGAAAAGAGAATCTACAGAATGGGAGAAAATAGTTGCAAATCATATATCTGATGAGTGACTAGTATCTAGAACATACAAAAACTCTTGAAGTTCAACAACAAAAGGACAAACAACCCAATTTAAAAAAGGATTAAGCACTTGAATAGACATTTCTCTAAAGAGATACAAAAGGCCAAAAAGCACATGAAAAGATGTTCAACATCATTAATCATTAGAGAAATTCAAATCATAACCACAATGAGGTATCACTTCATACATACCAGGACAGCTATTATCAAAAACTGGGAAATAATAAGTGTTGATGAGGATTCAGGGAAATTGGAACTCTCAGACATTGTTTGTAGGATTGTAAAATGGTGCAGGAACTATGGAAAACAGTTTGGAATTTCCTCACAAAGTTAAAAATAAGAGTCACTATATGACCCAATCATTCCACTTTTAAGTACATACCTAAGAGAAATGAAAACATATGCCCACACAAAAATGTGTACCCCAATGTTCATCAGAGTATTATTCACAATAGCCAAAAGGTAAAAACAACCCAAGCATCCACCAACAGATGAATGGATAAGTAAAATGTGGTGTGTGTGTGTGTGTGTGTGTGTGTAGGCATATTATTCAGCTATAAAATGGAATGAAGTTCTGATAGATGCTGAACATGGGGAAACTTTAAAACGTTATGTTGAGTGAAATATTCCAGACACGAAAGGACAAGTATTGTATGATTCTGCTTATATGAAATATCTAGAATAAGCAAATTGATAGAGACAGAAAGTAGATTAGAGGTTACCAGGGATAGGTGGGGAGTGGAGAGGGGTGAGAAGGGGAAGGTGGGGAGAATGAAGACATTGCCGAATGGGTTCAAAGTTTCTGTTTGGGGTGATGACAAAGTTTTGATATTGATGGTGGTGATGGTAACACAACATTGGTAATTAATACCACTGGCAATTAATAACTACCATAATGTAGTTAGTTAATACCACTGAATTATACACTTAAAATGGTTAAAATGGAAATTTTTATATTATATATATGTTATTACAATATATATTTTTTTAAATATAGAGCAATCATATTATGTCTTGCAGGTCAATTCCATTCTCCATGCTCAATAAATATTATTTCAAACCTTTAAAAGAGAGAGAGAGAGAGCAAAGGGATAGGAGCCTGGGATATAAAAGAGATATATGAAACTCTTTCAAAACCTGATGGTTGTGCTTTTATTTCCAGTTAGCCTTTTATATTTAAAGGGTTGATTTTTAGGTGGTCAAGTTAAATGGGAATTTATAGCCCTCATAAAAAATGATTTTAAAATCTACTATGTAAAATCCCTTTAAACATTTTTAATTCAATTCAGTAAATATTTATTGAGGGCTTCCTCCTCACAAAGCACTGTGGAAGAAAAATAGTTCAACTGTGTATGAGTAGTTTAAATGGGAATTAATACTCAATATGAGAATTATGATAAAGTCTCCATTAAATAGCTAAATTAAGTCAAGTCCAAGTTAAATCAAACATTTGTTGAGCATTTACCACATGCAAGGTACTGTATACGAGAAAAAATGGTAAATAAGGTAAGATTTTAAGAATTTATAATCTGGTAGAGAAGAATATGGCAAGTATTAAGATGGCTAAGGGGGCGGCTGTATAGCCCAGTTGGTAGGGCACCGGTTTACCACATGGGAGGCCCCGGGTTCGGTCCCCGGGCCTCCTCGAACAGGCAGACTGCCTCGAGAAGGCAAGCCAACGCAGGCGGGGCACGCCACTGCGGGCGGGCAAAAAGGCAAGCCCCCGCAGGCAAAGGCGAGCCCCCGCGAGCAAGGGCAAGCCCCCATGAGCAGGCGGGCTGCCACACCGGTGAGCTGACTCGGCGGGTTGCCCCAGCAGGGGGAGACAAGCAGACACAGAGGAACGCAGAGAAAAATGAACACAGCAAGAACAAGCACAAAGGGGGGGATGTATAATAAATAAATTAAAAAATAATAAATCTTTAAAAAAAAAAAGATGGCTAAGTTACAAGATAGGGCAAGATTTATTAGGATGGTACAAAGTCCTGTGCAGTTTGCAGGAGTGAAAGATCATTGTCAATAACCAAATCTCCTCACTGATTCAAACTACAATTTCAGATTGATGTTCCTAGGGGAAATGTTTGGTTGGTAAAATACTCTGCATGTGAATAAAATGTCTCTGGTGCCTGTCAGGCAGTAAGAAGCCCTTCTATTGGTCAGCATCAAGAAAAAAAAATAACATCCTACATTAGAATGTAAGCACCAAGAGGAGAGAAATTTGTTTTGTTCATTGATGAATCCCAAGTGCCATGATTATTGCCATGCATGTAAGAGGTGCTCAATAAATATTTGTTAAAAAATGAATAGAATTCAAAGAAATGGAGCTGAGATGTCTGGCTCTGTTCTAGTGGGAATTCCATGGAGCTTTTTAACATGAAACTTGGAGAAAAGGTTGGGGAAGCATGCCTTATTATTTGCATATAGTAGTTTCTGTTTTTTTGTTATTTTTGACAAAACAAAACAGAATTACCAATGTGTTAAAGGAGAGATGTTTGTTGCATGCTATGGTCACAGAGTGATTGGTTGCATTTAGCATAAGTTGGTCCTGACTTTGATGGTCAATATTTTTATCACCAACTCATGAACAAACAAGAGAAGATCATGTAGCACGTATCCAATATCTTAGGTGTAGGTCAGTTCTAATATCTGTGCCAAGTGAATTGGGAAAGTGCCTTCCCCACAGGTCTTTTGTAAATGATCTCAGTTTTCCCATAGGCAATTGGAATCCATGAAGCCTCTTAGAAATTGAAACTATGTGAGTCTTCCCAATCCTTCATTCCCTCTAAAACTTTATACTTTCATGAAATGACTTGTCAATCTGTGACAAATCATCTTTATTACTTAACTTTTACTTTTAAACTCTAATTATGAATTCTTTGATTCAACAGACGCTTTCTAAACACCTATTACACAGGTACAAATCCTGTCTTCAAGGAGTCCATGGTCTAATAAGGGAGTCACACAAGTATATAAATAATTACAATGAACTGTGATAAGTGCTGTAATAGAAATATGTATAGGGTTCAAGTCTTTAAAAAAATCTCTTTCATTGTATAAGTTTACTTATAAATGTAGAAATTGATATAGTACAATTATAAATGCTAATAAACCCAGACCAAATATGAGGAAGCATTTATAGGTAGTGAATTAAGGAATTAATACCTTGCGTTAAATCTCCACATTGTTAAACATTAATTGTGACATGTTTCCATGTTGGAAATTATCTAGACTCTACAAGAATTTCTTTCTAAAGATTTCACTAGAAATCCTGGTCTGAATATAAGATCTAATTTTTTTGTCCTTATATCTGTATTAAACCCTCATGCTACTGTATTATGTTACTATCACGTGGGATTCCCAGGTCCAAGTGATACTGCTGCCTGTGAACCTGACTCGTCCTCAGTAAGATGATCCCATCTGCTCTAACACAGGCATTATTTATTTTTAGGACAGTTATTGCTATGGTTACTGTGAACCACAGAGTTGGCCTTCAACAACACTATGTGCCTGAATGGTTAGAGTATTTCCCATGGAAATTCTGTAGCAAAAGAATAAAACAAGAAGAGTTGCAATTACAAAGCATTTACTTAAATGTATAATGCAAAGATATTTTTAAAAATCTTTTTGCTATTCTACAATAAGGTAAAAATGCCTGACCAATGTATTTGTTATATGAAAGTAAATATAGAAAGATGTTTGATTAATTGTCAAATCAGCAGGAAATATTATATTAGATGTTATTATTGCTAAATTCAATTTGGGAGTTGAGTAATTAAAATAAGAGTAGGTGGAATTTTTACAAGGGGTGCTAAATGCTTTACTTACAATCAAATTTAATTAATAGTTTACAAATACTATAATTGGTAAAAATCTAAAAGCAAAATATTTCATTAGCCATAATTTGCTTGGAAGAACACTGTTTGGCACGTTATTAAGAATTATTCTTTCAGTTTTAAAACACAAATGAAAAGATACTATTTTCCAAATGGCACAAAACCTCTGAATTACATCATGTGTACAAAATGTTTTTATTTTGTAACCCCTTCCCAGAAACACAAGTCTTTAGCAATAACCAAAATTTGTTTCAATTAGTTCTGTAATTTGGAGGCACATTTCAAAAGAGATACATCATTTTTCACATGTGAGGTTAAACAGAAAAATATATAAGCATTGAGAAAAGAAGATTTTGTCTTTTATTTTAAATCACTAAAGATGTTTTAAGTTGTTTATAAGTATCAGAGTCAACTCAACTTAATACAGTATATGGCATTTAATAATTTAGTTTTAATTAAATGAGTTAGCATTTTGGGTGAATAGTTAACTAATATATATATATAATGTTTATAATACATAATTTAATATTACATAAATAAAATGTATGGCATTTTACATATAATAATATATAAAAATAAAATCAAATTCCTCTTTGCAGTAGATAGTTTCTGATAAAATCATAGGCAAGTAAATGGAATTTCCATTGGTATTCTAGTCTTTGAGTTTCTGAAGCTGATTTTTTTTAAGCAAAAACAACAAACAAAAGCAAAACAAACAAACAAACCACACTTTTTTTCAAGTTGATATTGAGTTAAACCAGGACTCATGTGAGGGATTCTACTCTCATCAGTGCAGCTATTTGAATTTGAGTACCTTATTGAGGGACTGTAAGTACATCAAATTTTAAAACTCATGTTGCCAACTGATTAAGGAGCCATTATAAAATTATCCTTAATTTTTGTTGCTAAACTACCTTAGATTTACATAAACATAAAAAACTTTAAAAATCTGATGAGTCCTTGAATACTATTTTTTATGACAGCTGACTATTTCAAGTAAAAATTACGGTAAATCCCAACCTTTGACTTAAAACTTTATGTTATATGCAAATATTATCACCTACATACAGTAAATACACAAATAAAAAAAATAAAGGTAAGACAAAGAAGAATTAAATGTATTTGTTAATGTTTTGCTAGTCATGATGACTTCATGCTATCACTAGTTAATATAATAGACCAATATAATCTTGAGGCAAGGTACATTATCACTGGTAGTGGGTCCAAGTTCATACTTCAGTATTCTTGGTTTTGTTTTTTGGGTTTTTTTTGACTGACTTTTTGTCCATACAGATCATTGTTTTTACCTGGCAATGTTGATAATGACACAGAGCTCACAGCTCTACTATTTTCTTCTTTTTTGCTTATTCTTGCATTATTACTATTAGCTTTAATCAGCAGTTTCTTTGTAAAAATCTTTTTAAACCACTTATCTATTTTATGAGGGTTATTTTAGATAATAAATTCCATGAACTGAGCACATATAAACTACAAACTATAGCAATTTTCTGGAAGATATAACAAAACGGGCAAGGACACCAAGATAGCTGAGTGAGAAGGTCCAGGGTACCTTTCCATTCACAGTAGTTTTAAACAACAAGCAAAAACTGGCAGAACCATCTTCCTCAGAAAACATCTTCCCTCTGGAAAACAATGATAGGGTCACAGTAACTGGGAGAACACCAAATCAAGAAAAGGGCAACTTAAAAATAATAGGAAACCCTCGTAGTGCCATCCATGGCCCTTCTCCCACACTCTCCTCAGCTCAGGGTATAGCTGGTCTGTACTTCCAGTGCAAGTTCCTGGCCTGGTTCTGGAGAGAGGAGAGGAACCATTATGCACATTTGAGGGTGATATATGTCTATACCAATCTGTCTGGTGGCAGCTTGTTCCTAACTCCACATCCCAGAATTTGCCCTGTATGTACAAGGGGATTGCAGAACATCTAAAACACAGTAAAAAAGTTAAAAAATCAAATCACAACTGCTGGGGCAAAGGATTACTGGTTTTAAGACATATAACACCTAGGTCTGGGAGGAAAGACTATTTCCTAGGAGAAAAAGTACATTTGGATCCACATATAAGGGGGCTTCCAAGGCCATGCATGCAAATCTAGGAAAAACATATGCTCAGAAAAGGCCAGAGAAGACCCTATGTTTTTGCCTTGGACTGTTCTTTTTTTTAATCAATTTTATTGAAATGTATTCATAAACCATACAATTCATCTAAAGTGTACAATAAAGGGCATTTGGTATAATCACAAAGTTGTGCATTCATCACTTCCTGACTCCAAAAAAAAAAAAAAAAAAAAAGAAAAGAAAAGAAAAGAAAAAAAAACCAACAAAAAACAAAAACAAACACACCGAAAAACCTTACCCCTTAGTAGTCACCTCTCAATCTCTCTATCCTTCCCCTGCCATACATAACGTCTAATCTATTTCCATCTCGGTAATTTATTTGTACTAATATTTTGTATAGATGGAGCCAAAATATGTGGTACATTTGTCTAGTTTCTTCCACTTAGCATGCATCCTTTTTTTTTTTTAACCACTGATGGAAGATTATTAGTATATTACTATACAACACTGTTTATTTTGGTTGTATTTTTGCCCAAATATTACCCTGGTATTAAACTCTTAAAACATTAATGCACATTTGTTCTGTTTCAGAGAAAAACATTCTCATTTATGCATTATTAACCATACTCATTTTTCACAAGGGGGTTCTCTATGCTATGCAGATCCTTGTTTCATTTTTTAGCTATCCTTCTAGTGATATACCTGTCCATTGACTTTCCCTTTGACCCACTATCATACCCATATATTAGCCATACTATTACAAACTCTGTAATGTGCTTTCACCATTTTTATTCATTTCTAATAACTGTGTTTTTTTGTTTGTTTTTTACCAATTCTGCACAGATTAAAGTTCAGCTTTCTATTCTCTAACCATATTCTATTTTCTGGTGACTTATATTCTAGTTATTAACATTATATTTAGTTCATAACAGCCTAATCATACAATATTTGTCCTTTTGTTTCTGCCTTGCTTCACTCAACATAATGTTCTCCAGGTTCATCCATATTGTCATATGCTCATGACTTCCTTTCTTCTTACAGGTGGATAACTGGGTATATGCCACAGTTTGTTTATCCATTTGTCAGTTGATGGATACCTAGGTTGTTTCCATCTTTTGGCAATTGTGAATAATGCCACTATGAATATCAGTATGCAGATATCTGTTTGTGTATCTGCTCTAAGTTCTTCTGGGTATATACCTAGTAGTGGTATTGCTGCTAGACTGTTCTTTGGACTCATGTTAAGCTGGCTAAGTTCTGAAAGAGAATATTCACATAGGTCAATCTAAAGACTAGGAAAGTTGTGTTCTTTTTTCCTTCTCTTTCTCTCTTTGGTTAGCTCTTGGCATTCAAAGAAACTACTGCCATAACACTAGCTGGATACATGCTTAAGAAGACACATCCCAGTGACTAAATTCCAGAGCTAACACATTAAAATATTAAAACATCCAGGGTCAACAGAATATTACAAGGCATACGAAGAAAAATAAATGATGGCCCATGAAAGGAGCAAGAGGAAAGCATTAGAAACTATCAACAAGGAAGTCCAGATTTGTCTCACACTACAGAAAGACTTCTAAAATATTGTTTTAAATATACATAAAGAGGTAAAGGAAAACACAGACTAAAAAACTAAAGGAAATCAAGAATATGAAAGATGGAAAAAAGAGCATTTCAATATAGAGATAGAAATTACAAAAAGTAACCAAATGGAGCAGAAAATTACAGTAATTAAAATAAAAAATTCCCTAGAGGGGTTCAATAGCAGGTTGGAGCTAGCAGAAGAAAGAATCAGTGACCTTGAAGATAATGCAACTGAAAATATTGTCTGAGGAGTAGAAAGAAAAGGAATAAACAAAAGTGAACAGAGTCTAAGATGCTGTGGGACACCATCAAGCACATGAGTTACAAGAGTTCAAGAAGGAGAAGAAAGAGAGAAAAGAGAAGAAGAGTATTTGGAGGAATAATGGCTGAAAACTTTCCAAATTTATAAAAAGACATGAATACACACATTCAAGAAGCTCAACAAACTATTTTTTTTAAGGATTTA
>PVKH010039661.1:0-11167 GCA_004027955.1 Chaetophractus vellerosus | reverse complement strand
TTTCTATTATTGTATAAAAGCAGAGAAATCATCAGAGTTTAAAAAATTGCTTCATTCTTGTCTGGTTTATGGGCTCTGAAAGAAGAAGAGCTACACACTTTACTTCATAGACATATTTGTTAGGAACTTAGCATGTTTCATATGCTTATCTGATAGCATTTAAAAATGCAATGTTTAATTTTTAAAATTTTGTAAACATGTATTTAAAGATAGAAGAGCATAGAAGAAAAATAGATGAGAAAATTAGAAAATGGGTAGACAAAATGTAAGTTGGCACATGTGGATGTTTTGCTGCATCTTCTTGAACATATGCCTTTCTGTGTTCTGCAAATGTGTGAATCCAACCAAGAGGCATGAGCCAAATCAACTCAATTTAAATCACTTTTCTTAACGTAAAAATAGGCTAAATCATCCCTTCGTTATTTTAAGAAATCAATAATTAGAAAAATATGAATTAAATAGTTTCAAATTAATTTTAAACAAAAATCACACAAAGTGTAGTTTTAGAAAATAAGCCTTATATACAGATTTTTAGTAAAGGCTTTTGCAATTAATCTCGTTTCTTAGTAATATATTTTTCATTGGGAAGATTTGGAAAATACAGAAAGTAAAATAGCTGCAAGGTCATCATCTAGAAGTAAGCAATATTAACATTTTTTATACACTTGTCTTTTCTACCTACAGATGCACCCCCCCCCCAATAAAACTGGGATTGTACCATTCATATTTTTGAACTTGAATTTTCTACTTTTGCACTCCAAATATACTATTTTGAGTATATTCTTGCAGTTTTATCATTAGTCTTCTTTATTATTTTAAATAATCTTGATTTGATATATTAAAATCCAAATATGCCAGCCTGAAATGTTCTATATTTTAAGGTGTGTTTGCCCAACTTTTAAGCCATTTCTGACAATAGATTCAAAACTATTTAGGATAAACTAGTTATCTTCAGTTTGTTTTCTCATCAATATTTGGTGGCAGCAATAATCTACACATATCAGGGAAAATTTTACTTTGACTGTGGCGTTTAGCCTTGCCTAAGATGGATTAGTGCAAAGAGTAAAACATTCAGAAATTTATATTTATTGCTAAGGTAAAAGCAAGCAAGCAAAGAAAACCCAACATCCACAATACATCCCCCGCCTCCCCCACACACACAATACCAATGAGGTATGTCATTTATTTAGCTGGACTGAAGTTATCCAAGTGATAAACCAGTTCTAACAATAGTCTATACACAGCTCTTGCCTATTATCCAGGTATCTCAGCCTCAGCCAGACATTAGACTTGCCCTGTGAGTTTTTAAAACACTTGATAGTCAAGGTTCAGTCCCATCCCCTAAACTGGTCTGTGGTAAGTGGAGCCTGAGCCATGGTTTGTTTTAAAAATTTCCTAGAGGACTTTTATGTTCAGTGAGGGATAAGAAACATTGCTTAAATAGAAACCAATTTGCAACATTGCATTTTGAGAAGGAAAATCTAGTTTTTATTTTTTTTCATCAGAAAAGGAATATGATAAAGTTAATTAACAGGGAAAACATATATTTTAAATTTCTCATGTCACCTCAGCATAGATCATCTATGCAACATTTAAACTAAACACAGCACATTTGTCACTAGATGAAGTTAAATTTAACCTGCAAGCTTATGCTATTACAATATTACATCTTTCTTAGTGATGGAAAAATCCAAAGTACAAGTGATTTGCTTTTCATATTAAAAAATAAATCTGTGTATTTATAATGGAGACTATCAACCTCACAGAGTCTCAGATTTATAAATCTATGACAAACAAAATAATTATTTAATTCAATTTTGTGATGCATTTGTAAAAGTATTCCAATATTAGTATTTTAAAATTTACATTTTATGTCCTACAAAAAGAGATGTTCATTTATTTCAAAGTAGCAAACAATAGATAGAAGCAGTGTTAAATAATTAAATGCCTTTTTTGGTAAAATTTTTTATTAAATCAGCTAGCTATTTAAATTGGGTTGGTTTATATTAAATCCTTTCTTAAATCAGGATAATAAATTTGTTCAAAAATGATTCTAAATCTATTTTGAGAAATACTTGTAAATCCCTCTTTAATTAACTTACCTTAAGCAAGTTCAGAGGGAAATTTGCTTTCTGTCTGTTCTCTCACTGTCAAGAAAAATAGCCCCAAACCTGATTACCCAAATGTTGTTTGCATATATTTTATATTGAGCCTTCCACCTAATATGATTTAGTCAATATTTCTCAAATATTAGTGTTTATAAGGAGTCATTAATGGGTGTTGGTTAAAAATTCAGATTCCTGGGCTCCAATGCTAGAGATTTCTAGGGATGGAGTCCAGGAGTCTGCATATTTTAAACAAGCTGATATAAATAATAGCGGATCACCTTGCAGAAATGCTTATCTCATTGTCCTTATTACCAGATGGTATGGGAAGAACATGTTGAGATGTATACTTCACAAATGTTTGGAGGGAACATTGGATGTTACCTATGTTTTAATTTTTTCTTTTGCATGTCTTGAGTTATCATTAGCAAAATATAGGCCATCACCTGTGCCCTATGCTTTACAGAGAAAGCCAAACCTTTTGTTTTTTTTCCCCCACCTATCTCTATTTTTCCTTTGATTGCTGCACTTTA
The DNA here is from genome assembly GCA_004027955.1 of Chaetophractus vellerosus. Classification (NCBI taxonomy): domain Eukaryota; kingdom Metazoa; phylum Chordata; class Mammalia; order Cingulata; family Chlamyphoridae; genus Chaetophractus; species Chaetophractus vellerosus. The sequence goes on along the minus strand of PVKH010039661.1, from coordinate 8,529 downwards.
TGTCCAAAGAAGAAAGATTTTAATGGGTATTAGGGCTACAGTTTATATTAGAAGTACCTAAGAGAAAAATGCATCTATTTAAATTCAAACTTAGATGTAAATGAATGGACCCTTATCTGAAAAATGATTTTCAGTAGGACAAATTGAGGGATAGTGATAATGGCTCAGAAAACAGTCTGCAAACATCGAAGAAGGCACATCTGTCAAAGAAATTTGCTCTGGTTTTGGTTTAGCAGTCTTTACCTAACTATACGTTCCTTGAGGTTGGGGTATATCCTTAAAATTCTTTGACTTTTTTAGAACTTCTTTCAGTGTGTGTTAGTTACATAAGGGGCAGGTAGCAAGTACCTGTTTTTAATTTTTAAATTTTAATGTAAATGATAAAGTCTCCAGGTTCACTTTAAACAAACCCCTTTTTCTTGCTCTTTTCCCACCTTTCATCATTCACTGTGTCTGGTTGCTTCTGCCTCCTAATGATTTTATTATTGGCATCCCCACTACCATTTCCTTACTTAGCATTTAGTCAACATGGTTTCCCTGATTGAGTCTTTTTTCTTCTCAATTCTGGCTTCTATAGCAAAAGCAAACTGACCTGCAATTGCCTATGATACTGTTCTCTGAAATGTGTTTCTAGGGACCTTTATTTCTAGGAAAATGGCATTCCACTTGAAAAATGGTTTATTTTCTTTGTGACTTCTTAGAGCATTTATATGCAATGTACACTTCGAGGGGATATTCTATTCAGCACTTCCCAAGCTTATGTGACCAGAGGAATATCTTTATGAAGCAGTTTTCTAAGAAGAGCTATGCATTCCTTACCATGGCACAGAAGCCCTTTCAAGACTTTCTCCAGTTCCTATATATCTGTGCCTTTTTTCACCAGTTTCTCACATACACAAACAACAATAATGAGCTTCTTTTAGTTTCCAAGACATGCCATACTCTTGTGTCTGTCCACACTTCTGTAGAACGTGACCTAGAATATCACCTGCCTTTAGCTTTTAATCATGTTTATATCTCCATGTTTTTATTTCTTTTGTGTTTATTATCCCATTTGATATTTTGGTTCTCCTCTCATCACATTGTCATTATATCTACTATATGTCTTCATTAGCGCACGCAGCACAGTGTGTTTTTATGGATATTTGTACTCTCTCTACAGTAAGCATCTTGAAGCCAGCAACTATTCATCTTCATCTCTCAAGAACTTGGTCCTCAGTAGTTGCCAAATTAATGAATAAAGGTACAAATACATTTTCAGTCCAAGTATCATTTACTTATTGGCCAGAAATCCTGAATTAAAGTGAAGTTTGCCTTTATACAACCCCTAAACTCCACTTGCATCCAAATGAATGTAATTAGAACATAGTAGGCTTGATTTCAAATTATTCACATAATTCATTCATTTATCCATTTGGTTCAACTACTCTTGTCTCCTCAGCAGTCCTGGAGTCCCCACTGTGTCTCCTGGATGTAGATATTCTTGGAAGAGTGTGTGGTATTTGAGAACAGATGTGTTACTCTTTATTGGGCATGGAGATTGAAGTACTTATGATTATCAAGAAGCTCTTCTTTGTCTTTTCTTGTTTGATTTCTTCATTTAAAAAATTCCATCTCAGAGAACTCATCTCACTCTATTTTATTTTTACTTAACAAAAACTTTTTGACATTTATTATATGCCAGGTTCTAAGGAATTTACAGACATTAATTAATTTAATCCTTAGAAAAACCCTAGCAGATACCCTTGTTACCCATATTTCACAGATGAGAAAACATAGGCAAGAGTGGTGAAATAAATTGCAAGAGTGTCATACCTATTAATGAATAGGAATAGGAGTAGTCTGACTCACAGGATTTGTATTCTTAAGCACTCAGCCATATTAGCTCTCACTGTGTTCTAAGTTTGTAAAATTTTTCAAGTTTGTGTGGAAGAATTATTGAACAATTCTTAGGTATATGTATCAATTTCTTGAAATTGCTTAAATATCTGTGGAAAAAAAGAAGAGTAATATTTTTTCATTTTAACTAGTTTTATGGATATAAATCCATAAAGAAACTTAAAGTTGATGAAAAGGATAGTAGGGGGATTGTGGGAAGAAGGTGACAGATTAGGCAGATAATGCTCAGATCTCTCATAAAATCAGTGGTGAAAGAGCCAAAAGCTGCCCAAGGGACCTGCTTTGGGGGTCGGCCAACCAGGACAGTGCTTCATAACTCCTAGGAGAGTGAGGGACAGAGAGACAAAGAAGCTGAAAGAACAAACTGTGAGTTACTAAATCTCCCGGCTGCCAGGAAGGACTCCCCTCCTCCACCCTCTAGCTATTCAGCAGGGGTAAAACTGCTGGCTCATTTCAGCTGACTGAAACAGGAGCAGATGTCATCCTCTTTGTCAGCAGTTACAAGGGTAAAGGGAGGGGGAGTTTGGGGACTTTTCTTCAGTGAACTCTGCCAGTGGAGTCTGCTTTGAATCATGGCTCTGGCCAAACAAAACCAAAGGAAAACCGAGACAGATACACTTCTGTGGAAAGGTGTGCCAACAAGTGCCATCTGCTGGCCTGTGTGGAAATAACATGGACAAAAACTGCTTTTAGACCTCTCTTTACCCTGCCTCTCAGCAAAAGTCTGCACCTTGTTAGTGAGTCCCTGGCATGACTTTGATAACTTAAGCTAGGCAATTTTAAAGACTTAGGATAAGTTGAACCAAACAGCAAAGAAGAGCTATAAAAAATAATAACATTAGGAAAGAAAGAGAAATTGGCCATCAGAGTAAATTCACCAACATATCAGAAGCCTAGACATAAGCCAAAAATTACAAACTTTACTAGGAAACAGGAAGAGATGGCCCAGCCAAAGGAGCAAACCAAATATCTTGAAGAGATTTAGGATTTAAGACAATTAGTCAATGATAATCACACAGCTCTTCTAAATCAATGTAAAGAATTGAAAGAAAATATGACTAAAGAGATAAAGGATATTAAGAAGACACTGGGTGAGCATGAAGAACAATTTGAAAGTCTGCAAAGGAAAGTAACAGACCTTATGGGACTGAAAGACAAAATGGATGAGATTAAAAATAGATTAGGGGCACATAAGAGCAGATTTGAATTGCTTGAAGACAAAATTAGTGATTTTGAAGACAGAACATCTGAAGTGGAAACAACAGGAGAACAGAAAGGGAAGAAAATGGAAAAAATGTAACAGGTTCTCAGGGTATTGAATGACAATGCAAAATGCAAAAACATATATATTATCAGTGTCCCAGAAGGAGAAGAAAATGGAAAAGGGGCAGAAATTATTCGAGGAAATAATGATTGAAAACTTCTTTGCCCTTATGAAAGACATAAATATCAATATCCAAGAAGGACAACACACCCCAAACAGAATAAACATGAATAGACCTACCCTGAGATACCTATTATTCAGGATGACAAAAGATAAAGAGAAGGTTTTGAAAGCAGCAAGAAAAATGCAAAGCATCACATACAAGGGAACCTTGGTAAGATTAAGTGCTGACCTGTCATCAGAAACCATGGAGATGAGAAGAAACTGGTATGATTTATTTAAGGTATTGAAAGAGAAAAACTGCCAACCAAGAATTCTGTATCTGGCAAAGCTGTCCTTCAAAAATGAAGAAGAGTTCAAGGTCTTTAGAGACAAACAAAATCTGATAGAATATGTCACCAAAAGACCAGAATTACAAGAGATACTAAAGGAAGTGCTGCAGCCTGAAAGGAAAAAAACAAGGGTGAGAGATTTGGAGAAGATATAGTAGTGAAGATTACTAGAAAGGGTAAAAAAAGACTGTAGTACAATATAACAACAGAAAGCCAAATGTCAAAATGGATGAAGTAAGTAATGCCTTTATAGTTATAATATTGAATATTAATGGCTTGAACTCCCCAATCAAAAGACACAGACTGATAGAATGGATAAAAAAATATGAGCCATCTATATGTTGTCTACAAGAGACTCACCTCAGACATAAGGACACAACCAGGTTAAAAGTGAAAGGTTAGAAAAAGATATTCCATGCAAACAATAACCAAAAAAGAGCTGGAGTAGCACTAATAATATCAGAAAAAATAGATTGTCAATGCAAAATTTTTAAAAGGGATGAAGAAAGTCATTATATATTAATAGAAAAGGGGTGATTGAACAAGAGGAAATAACTATTCTAAATATTTACACACTACCTCAGTGCCCCAAGATACATGAGGCACACACTGGCAAAGATGAAAGGGGAAATAGATGTTTCTACAGTAATAGTTGGAGAATTCAATACACAGGTCTCAGTATTGTACAGAACATTTCGACAGAGGCTAAATAAAGAAACAGAGAGCTTGAATAACGTGGTAAATGAACTAAACCTATCAGACATCTATAGAGCATTGCACTCCAAAACAGTAGGTTATACATTCTTTTCAAGTGCTCATGGATCATTCTCCAAGTTAAGCCATATGTTGGGTCACAAGACAAGTCTCAATAAATTTAAAAAGATTTAAATTATACAAAACACTTTCTTTGATCCTAACAGAATAAAGCTGGAAATCAATAATAGATGGAAAAAAGGAAAGTTCATAAATATATGGTGATTAAACAACACACTCTTAAACAATCAGTGGCCAAAGAAGAAATTGCAAGAGAATTCAGAAAATATATTGAGACGAATGAAAATGAGAACACAACATATCAAAACCAATGGGATACCACAAAGGCAGTGCTTAGAGAGAAATTTATAGTCCTCAATGCTTACATTTAAAAAGAAGAGCTAAAATTGATGATCTAACTGCACACCTGGAAGAACTAGAAAAAGAATGGCAAACTAATCCCTAACCAAGCCAAAGGAAAGAAATAATAAATACCAGAGCAGAAATAAATGAAATCGAGAACAGCAACAACAAAAAACAATAGAGAGAGTCAACAAAACCAAAGGTTGGTTCTTTGGGAAAATCAGCAAAATTACCAAACCCTTAGATAGACTGACAAAGAAAAAGGAATACACAAATAAATAAAATCAGAAATGAGAAGGGGATATTACCACTGACCCTGCAGAAATAAGAGAGATCATATGCGGATACTACGAACAACTGTATGCCAAAAAAACTAGAAAATTTAGATGAGATGGACAAATTCCTAGAAACACATGAACCACCTTCACTGACTTTATTATTATTATTATTATTATTATTATTTAATTTATTTATTACATATCCCTCCCTTTCTGCTTACTCTTGCTGTGTGTCCATTCTTCTGTGTTTTTCTTTGTCTGCTTCTTGTCTCCCCCCGTCTTTGCGGTGACGCGCCGAGTCGGCCCTCTGCGGCGGTGGCTCGCTCCATTCGAGGGTGGCTCCATTCCACTTTCACAGGCGGCTCCGCTCCATGTTTTGCGGGCAGCAGTCCTCCATGTTTTTTTGCGGGCTGCCCGGCTTCCACGGTTTGCAGGCGGCAGCTCCGCTTTTCACGGGTGACTTTGCCATGCCCGTGGGGGCTCCGCCCTGCCCGTGGCTGCTTTTTTTTTGCTTTGCCCACGGCGGCTCTGCCCTGCCCATGGCGGCTTGCCTTTCTCAAGGCCGTCTGCCCGCTTGGAGAGGTCCCCGGAAACCAAACCCGGGGCCTCCCATGTGGTACCCCAGCGCGCTCTTATCCACTGAGCTATCTAGCCGGGCCCTTTCACTGACTTTAGAAGAAGTAGAAGACCTGAACAAACCCATCACAGGTGAAGAGATTGAAAAAGTCATCAGAAATCTCCCAAAGATGAAAAGCCTGGGACCAGATGGCTTCACAGGTGAAGTCTATAAATCATTCAATGGTGAACAAATACCAGTCTTGCTCAAGCTCTCCCAAAAAATTGAACAGGAAAGAATGCTACCAATCTCATTCTATGAAGCCAGCATCACCCTAATACCAAAACCTGCTAAAGATACTATGACAAAAGAAAATTACAGACCAATATCTCTCTAATGAATATAGATGCAAAAATCCTCAACAAAGTACTTGCAAACCGAATCCAAAAGCACATTAAAAGAATTATATACCGCAATCAAGTGGGTTTTATCCCAGCTATGCAAGGGTGATACAATACAAGAAAATCAATTAGTGTAATAAACTACATTGATAAATTAAAGAAGAAAAATCACATGATCCTCTCAATTGATGCCAAAAAGGCATTTGAAAAATATAGCAACCTCTCCTGATAAAAACAGTCCAAAAGATAGGAATAGAAGGAAGCTTTCTCAATATGGTAAAGTGCATATACGAAAGACCTACAGCTAGCATTGTCCTCAATGGTGAAAGACTGAAAGCTTTCCTGCTGAGATCAGGAACAAGGCATGGGTGCCCATTGTCACCATTATTATTCAATATTGTCCTAGAAGTTCTAGCTAGAGCAATTAGGCTAGACAAAGAAATAAAAGGCACTCAAATAGGAAAAGAAGAGGTAAAACTTTCACTGTTTGCTGATGACATGATCCTATATCCAGAAAATCCTGAAAAACCCACAACAAAGTGGATTAGCAGATCTAGAATTAACAGATCAGTTAAATAAAGTGGTGGGATACTAGGTTAATACACAAAAATCAATAATGTTTCTATACACTACTGATGTGCAATCTGAGGAGGAAATCAGAAAAAAATTCCATTTATAATAGCAATGAAGACAATCAAATATTTAGGAATAAACTTAACCAAGGACATAAAGGACCTGTATCCAGAAAACTACAAAAGAATGCTAAAAGAAACTGAAGAAGACATATAAATGAAGGACATTCTTGTTCGTGGATTGGAAGACTAAATATCATTAAGATGTCAATTATACCCAAATTAATATACAGATTCAATGCAATCCCAATCAAAATCCCAACAACCTTTTTTGCAGAAATTGAAAAGCCAATAATCAAATTTATTTGGAAGGGCAAGGGGCCCCAAGTAGCAAAAAATGCCTTAAAGAAAATCAATGTTGGAGAACCCTTGCTCCCTGACTTTAAAGCATATTACTTAGCTACAGTGGTAAAAACAGCATGGTACTGACAGGCAGACTAAGCAATGGAATGGAGCCAAATCAAGAACTCAGAAATTGATCCTCACATCTACAGTCAAGTGATTTTTGACAAGGCTTTTAAGCCCAACCAACTGGGCCAGAACAGTCTATTCAACAAATGGTGCTGGGATACCTGGATAGCCATAACCAAAAGAAAGAAAGAAGACCTCTACCTTATACCTTATACCTTATACAAAAATTGAGTTAAATATAAAAACAGCAACCATAAAACTCCTAGAAGAAAATGTAAGAAAACATCTTCAAGATCTTGTGGTAGGCAGTAGTTTCTTAAACCTTACACCCAAAGCACATGCATCAAAAGAAAAATAGATAAATGGGGCCTCCTCAAAATTCAACACTTTTGCACCTCAAAGGACTTTGCCAAAAGGGTGAAAATGCCACCAACTCAGTGGGAGAAATTATTTGGCAGTTACATATCTGATAAGACTTTAATATCTATGATATATAAGGAGATCATACAACTCAACAATAAAAAGACAAAGCATCCAATTAAAACTGGGCAAAAGAGTTGAAAAGACAACTGTCCAAAGAAGAAATACAAATGGTGAAGAAACACATGAAAAAATGTTTAACATCATTAGCAATTAGGGAAATGCAAATCAAAACTACAATGAGACATCATTTCACACCTGTTAGACGGACTGCTATTAAAAAGTCGGAAAACTGTAAATGTTGGAAAGGATGTGGAGAGATAGGAATGCTCATTCACTGTTGGTGGGAATGTAGAATGGTACAGCCACTGTGGAGGATTGTGTAGCAGTTAAGTATTATTTAAGAATTCCAAAAAAAGATAATGGATTATGTTTGTAAACTGGTCTGTTCCTCTGGGTGTATTAGATTGTATTAACTTCAGAGGTTTCATTTTTTTTTGATTAAATTATGATTAGGGCTTTGATTGGGCCATGTCAGTAGGAAGTTGAGTCCCTGCCAACCAAGGGCGAAAACTACATGGCAGAGGAGGGAGTTAGAGTTTTGGATGCTGGAACTCTGGGAAGTAAACACACAGAGAAGCAGATACACGAGGAAAGAGAGGAGGCTCAATAGACACAGCAGAGGTCCCAGGAAGAAAGACAAGCCATTGGCCTAATAGTCTACAGCTGGCCTTCTGGAGAGAACAAAGCAGCTGAGCCCAGAGAGAAATGAGCCCTGGGAGAGTTGAGACTTATCCCAGCCTACAACTGATATTGGAAGAAGCTGTGACCACGGAGTTTAAGAGGAAGAGGAAAGCTGGACCCTTGCAGATATCAGCAACCATCTTGCTCCAACACATGGCAACAGACTTTGGTGAAGGAAGTAACTTATGCTTTATGGCCTAGTAACTGTAAGCTTCTACCCTAAATAAATACCCTTTATAAAAGCCAACATATCTCTAGAATTTTTATCAGCACCCTTTGGCTGATGGTTTGGCAGTTCCTATGGAAGTTGAATATAGACTTGCCATGGGACCAGGCAATACCATTTGTTTTTTTTT